>JAJOOR010020586.1:0-15632 GCA_036250505.1 Solanum acaule | reverse complement strand
CCCCCTTTGCAACTTTGGTTTAGACGATTCTAGCACATCTTTGGTCAACTGATTCATCAAGTTTAATGGGTCATGCGAACTTTTTGATCTTATTTCTGCCCAATTTTCATCATCAGAGTCGTATATTGTTCGTTTAATATTAGAAAGATTTGATGTAGGATCTGGATCCATATATATCAAAAAGAAAACACTGAAACAAAATAAAAATGGAAGGAAGAAGATGAAAATGGAAGAAAAAATTGAAACAAAAAAAAATAAAAAGAGAGGACGGAGAAGACGAAGTTTGAAAATGGTTGGATTGAGAGAGAAATTTTTTGAAAATCAATTTGGGATAATGATTTGTAACTGAAAAGATATTGGAGTGAATTTAGGGAGAAAAAAAAGGAGTGACATAGGGAGTGGTGAAACGTGGGACGTAAAAGGTAATCATGTATTTGGCAAATTTGATATTTAAGTGAAATAAGGGATTTAAGTAATTTTTTTAAAAAGTAGGGAAAAATAGACAATAAGGAACTTAAAGTTGTGTATTTAAGTTATTTTTACTTAATTGAATTTAAACAAAAACAATATTGGAGTTATTATGTGTACTCTTCATCTAGATTTTCTTTGCTAATTAGCTAATGTTTATTACTTTAAAAAACAATTACTACTAAGAAAATAAGGGGAAAATGTACTCAATTATTATATTTTGATTTTTCAAAATGACAACTATTTGAACCATTTATTTTTAATAAGGATGACAAGTATAATAATCCAGAGGAAGTAATAATTAACGAGTCTCCAACGTAAAATAGATACAAGAGTCGAGACCCGTTGTATCTAAAGTTCATAGTTTTCTACTCAAACCACAATATTGACTTTGCTAGGCAAGTTAAAGCCATCAAAATGGACTTGACCCTTGAGGTCAGCCCAAATCAACTCACTATTAGAATAGTATTGGATTAGGATTTTTTAAGCCCATTTAAAATTGAGGCTTATAAGCCTAACTCAAGTTAACTCATTGGCATTTGAGGTGGTTTGACAGAGGCTGGGCCATAGGCAAAAGACGATTTAATTTGATTTTAAATTTTGAAAAATGAAGTAAAACTAGAAAATGTGACTATTGAATAAGTTTAATATGAGAAAATTACGCGGTTAAGCAAACTTATACTACTTAATTACATATCATAGCTATAGTTTGCTATAATTACCATTCGCAACTAACATTAACCATTAATTATGTGGGTTGACTCCAAGTTTGTATAATTAGTCACGTTTGTATAATTCGCCACATTTGTATAATTCGCAACTAACAATTCTTCGTTTGATTTGTAATTGTATACGATGGTTTGTATATGTATATGACGATGATTTCCTTTGGTTTTCAGTTTTGTCACCATATACATTCAATCTTTTTGTGTATAACTTTTTAAAGTTTGTATAAACGTATAGTTTTTAGATTTTGTATAATATAATTATATAATGTAATTTGAATAATATATTTTGTATAACTGTTTAAAGTTCATATGTTTATGTGTGTATCAATTCGTTATTTCGAGTTTTATCATAATTGTATAATTCTAGACTTTATATTACTCAATTATACAAAAACACGTGAATTATACAAACGTACCCGCAAATTATACAAACGAGATGCGAATTATACAAATTATTGCCCTCTCTTGCTCACCTCTCTCCTCCCTCTCCCAATCTCGCTTGCCATATATACAAATACATATGCATAACATACAATTATCTAATCGATATACATATACAATTTACCTCTCTCCCACTTTCTGCCCTCCCTCACTCGACTCTCTCCTCCCTCTCCCAATCTCGCTCGCCACGCTTCTCCCTATAACATGTAGCTACGAATCATAATTAGCAAACTATAGCTATGGAGCGTAATTAAGTTATTTTTGAGTGGCTATATGCGAAAGTTCCTCTTTTAATATCTTACGTAATATTTTATTTATTTAGCATTAAATTCCTAATCACCAAATTTAAAGTTGTATCCATCATAAAAATGTTCAAACATTTGTTGGTACTCGAAATTATTGCACGCATTTATCCAAATTCTAAGTAGTAATATTTTAAGTGAATTTAGATATGATTAATTTTTTATATGTAGCTATGATAAAGTTTAACTAATCAAATTTGCATATGAATATCGACGGGGATGAAGATATTAATTAAAATTAACTTTATCAATAAATTCTAATGTGATTGATGAAGTGTTGAATATAATACGCTATAAGTTATCGTAGAATTATGCACTTTCATATAATCACATTTGAAAGTGTTTAACAAAATAATTTTTCTTATAATTTTTTAAAAAAAAATAATAATAAAGATCTAGCTCAGCTCAACCTGTGGCTTTTTTAAAGTTGAATTGGGGTGACCATTTTATTACCCTTTAAAATGAAGGATCGATTTGTTGTAATCTATCTAATTTCTTAGTTCATGAAACTTAGACTGGACCAATCCATTTTGACAGTTCTATACTGTATACAAGAAATAAACTTTGTCAATAAAAAGAACACGTCATCATACGGTGTAGCTGCACTTTTTTTTAAAAATAAAAATAAAATACTAATGACTTGAAAGTCTGGTAGTGCTAAGTTGGACCTTTTGAATAGAGATAATCGTATTATTAATTGATAGGCACTATAAAGGGCTATGATTAAAGTATTGATCTTCACGATTACTGGTAAAAGAAAACAATTATGACAGATTGACAATAATAAAAGCACAACTATGATCGATTAAAATAATTTGCTATTCTTGTATTCATATTCACTGTTTATACAAATTTAACTATTAAATTTACAAATACAAACTTTCACATAAAATTTACTACTCTCCCCCCTTTCGTTTAAATTTACGTGTATTTTTTAAATTTCGAAAGTTAATTAAATATTTTTTATTATAATTTTTTGTTTTTTTATTTAAATATTTTAAATTATTAAATATTGTGACTTATAATATTATTTACATAATTTTTAAATATAGAAATTATATTTTAATAAAATTAGAGATTCCGAATTTGTGATTAAAATTTAAAAAATTTACTCTCAATATCCTATCATAAAAATTATGACAAAAGAGCACATAATCATGATTGCATAATACTTCAAAGTATGACTATATGGTAGTATTTATTTCGTTTTGTTTTACTTTGTCCAACTAGACTAGACTTTTTTCTTAAGAAAATATTTATTAAAAAAAAAATTCTTTTACTAAACTATTTTTATTAATTATGCTTTAAAATTTAAATTTGACTTTTAAATTTTATATAGTTATTTAATAATAGAGATAATTCGAAACAAAATGATAAACTTCTCTTAGTTTTCAAAATTGGATATGTAATTGAAACATTTATTTTCGATATAGCCCTTGAAAGATCTAAGATTTTCATCGAAGAAATTCTTAAAATAAAAAGATATTGAAACCTCAAATTGAATTTTGACTTTCCTAAACCACCACATCAACCTATATTCTTCTGTTTAGAGGATTCATAAATAATATATATATAGTATAATTTTTCATCGAGAGCATTTGAGTAAACACCCCATCTTCTTCTAAATCCATTAACGAATTTAATGAACAAAATAATATGAAACAGAGTAAGTATTTTTTTAAGATTAAATCCTAATATCAATATGATACAAACATAATATAAGTTTAGGATTAAACAATTTTTTTGTGGGCCCAGGCGATTAGCACGCTTAGTCAGTAAAATGGGGCCCAGAGAAAGGGTAAAAAGGAACTTAGCGCAGGCCACGCACGTCAATGCAAAAAATAGTTATAGCAACAAAGCGTGGAATTTCATGGACTGCGTTGTCGGGAATCTCGTTTTTGTACGACGACCTTCATCTTCCCCATGCAGTAACGCCCACGCCGTTATTATACTACTACTCCAATTTTAACTGTCGTTTTAACGTTTTAACATATTAGGAAAAAAATTAAACTTGCTTTTTTTTCTTTCTATTTTACACTTTTCAATCATTTCTCAAGATCATTAAAGACTATACACCAAGTAATATGAACAATATGATCTACTAAAAAAAAATGTAGTTTGACTTGACACGAAGGTTAAAATGAAACTGAAATTAAAATGTTGAAAAATGAAATTATTCTTTTTTAAACAGATGAAAAAGGAAAATAATTATTCCTTTTTTATGCGGATGAATATTTTTTAAACGGTGGGTAAAGATTATTATAAACAAGTGGAAGTGAACGGAGTTGATATGATTAATTTGCTAATAAAGGTAGATTATATTTCTTTTCTTGTAAATATTGTTCATACTTTTTAGTGTTTAGAAATATAGATAGAAATAATTATTTACTTTAATTTTCAAATTTTAATGTAATAAATATTTTGGGATAAATAATATGAGCTAAAGTGATAGATAAGTTTAAAATTATGAAAAACTTAAATTAAGTTAAATAATAACAACTGAATTCATAATTAAATATCTAATACATATATGAAATTTGATTAAAAAAATATTAAATTCACGTAAATTCATAAGCTCGCGCTCATTCCCCTTTCTCACCGGGGGATAGAATGCTAGTTAAAATGGGCCGGGGAGTAATGTCTAATTTTGTTCAATCTTCAATTTTTTTATGTCGTGCCCGCATGGCTTGGGTTTGGCTACTTTGGATACTTCTCTTTTATTTGACAAAAAGTTGGAATATGCATTATGAGATATAATCCCTTTAGTTTTTTCCAATTGTTCTTTACACAAATATTTATTATTTGTACATATCTTAGCAAATTAAGAGAATCTACACCTCCATGTGTTTTCTTTCTGATAATGATATAATTGTATCTCATAAAATATAAATGTCATAAAATAATATAAGTATACTATATGTACATAAAATGTGTGTTGTGTGCATGTAAGTTATATGTGTAACATTTTGAGGTTTTATAAATATATATAGCTGAAGCAGACATGTTTCCGTAGACGTACCTGCTTCAATATATTTTGGAAAAAAATTAAATTTTTTTTTTTTTTTGTTCTACTTTAATTTAATTACTGTATAAATTTTTTTTGAAATTATGAAATTCGTTTTAGCTATGACTTTTAGTTTTAAATTCAAGACTTCACGCTGAAGCAGTCACGTCGTATTTCGGAAAAAAAAATTAAAAAAATTATTTCTTTTGTTCTACTTTAATTTAATTAGTGTGTAATTTTTTTTCGAAATTATGGAATCCGTTTTAGCTATGACTTTTAGTTTTGATTTCATATTCTTTAGTTATTGCTTTATTATTTTATATGTCGGTAATATTTGTTTATATCTTGTAACTACTTCGAGTAAAAATTCAACGATCGATGACGAAAAATACATTAATTATAAATATCTTAATGGACCTCTTCACATTAAATTTGCGCAGAAAAAAAGTAATTAACAACTAAATATCTTTAAATCAACTTTCTAAATTCTACCTATCACATAAATTAAAATTAAAAAAATTAAGATATTGGGCCCGTGTTAGCACGGACACCTGTGTCTAGTATATATATATATATATATATATATATATGAGATCATGCTTTTCGGATTGGCATTGGTTTCCATCTATTATTTACAATCTTTAATTTCCTTTTGAAAAACTTGAGATGTATTTCAAAATCTCGGAATGTATTAGATGTTCTTTATACTTATGCTACCAGTTTTTGGAAATTTTGTTGTTGTTTTCTTATCGGGTGTGGCCTGACTTTCCTTGAAAGTCTAGTATTTGTTATTTCTTTCGACTTACATAACATTTTGGAATCCTTGGGACGTGTGTCATTATGACCTCGACTTTTGGATCGTGACGTCAATTCGATTTCAGTTTGCAAAAAGATACTGTATATTAGCGCATTTACATTTATTGGACACAAATACAGTGTATCCTTTACCTTATTTAAACTAAACTATCGCTGTGTTTCCATATTTAAACAAATTGTTTTTTTTTTTTTACAAATTTAAACGCAAATCACAATATACAAAAAAATTCCATCTTCTCAACAAGGAATTTATTGAAGGCTTAAGACTCCAAGTCATTTGGTAGCTGAGAAAATAATACTATATAATTTCAAAATAAAATTTGGTATTAACTTTGTTCCATATTTAATTAGTTTAAAGAATTAGCTAATTTCAAAATTATTTTATCCTATTAGTTGAAATAAAAAAGGTGAAATTACTATCCCATATAGAAGATATAAGATATATAAAACAATTCTCTGAGATATCTTTATCCATTATATGTATCCTGTATAACAAACGTTTTTGTAGTTATTTAATAGGATAAAGAATATCAATCTTAACAGATTTTGCGAGATTATTTTATTCCATGTTTGAACATGAATATCCTATCCTTCTAACCAAATTTTTAACCTCAATTTTTTCCTTCTATCAACAAAAAGAAAAAAAATGATTGAGAAAAGCATACTAGGGTTGACGCATAATGAGCTAATTAGTATACTAATTATTGTTTGAATTTTTTTTCCACAAATTTAAAAGACCAAATAAATAAAGGAAATCAAAAGAAAAAAAGGGTTTTTTTCTAGACACGTGGATACAAAGATAATAAGACATCATGAGTTTTTCTGATATTCCTTCAATAATTCATGATTGTAATTGAAAAACATGTATATATATTATTATTATATGATATATACTATTGTTTATTTTCCTTTTTGTTAAGATGGAAAGCACGAATTAACTTCATGATTTCAATTATGACAACAAACCAACTAATTAACGTGCGCATATTTAGTTACGTTATTAATTAACCTATGTGGGCTTTCATACAACAACCCAAAACAAATAATTATTATCTTAATGATAATAATAACTATTCGTCTGTCTCAAATTATTTGTTGTATTTTTCTTTTACACGTCTCTAAAAAAAAGAATTTGACCTTAAAATTCTGGATTTGATTTCAAGTTCCTACACGGGATACCCACCTCTCAACCACTCAAACATGCCCTTGTAAGCGACTATTTATATGTACTACATCAAAAATGATCATTAGCAATAATTAATTAATAGTAATAGCTTAATTATTGTTAAATATGTATTTTTAGCGACAATTTGCACTCTTTGCATATGTCCCTAAAATCTTTAGTGACATTAATTCTAATGACACTTAACTAGTGTCGATAAATACTTTAGCACTCTTTATTAATGTTTATATTTATTACTGCTAAAAGTTATTTTTGTTGTAGTGATGTTATCATCCTATCATTGAAGTGTTTATGGTCTTGAAAACAATTACTAAGATATAAGGATCATGTTTATCTTAAACTTCTAAAATATGACATACCTATTTTTTTCTAAAATCACAAAAGTATTTTAAAACGGAAAATATTGCAATTCTTTGGCTTAACTACTCCCTCTAGAAATTAATTAAGTGCCACCAGAAAGAAAATTCAGACTTAAGTTTCACATTAAAAAAAAAAGATATGATTATTTCTAAATGAAATTAAAACGCCATGTCGAGCAACTACCAACAAAGAAAGCCTGTGGGCTATGGTACTATTTTTCTTCTCTTTTTCTACATAGTTTCAAAAATAATTATCTTTCTACATTTAGAAACAATTCCTTTATATTCATAATCATACAAATATCTAATATTTATCATTTGAGGCGTATCCAGTATTTTGATATGATGGGTGCACTATTACGAAAAGGTGGATTTAAGATATAAATTTGATCGATTTAATATTTAGGTTCTTATCGTCCAACCAACGTAAAGAGCCTGACAAATCTAGTAAGCACGCTACCTGGCCGGCACTGGTCTCTGGTCTTGACAGCACTTCTGGGCTATCAAACGGGAATTATAGGTCCAAAACTATTTTTACCTATCCAAACCACTTAAAGAGGCGTTACCCAATTTTAAAAAGGAAAATAAAACGAGATAAATAAAATATTCAAATTTCTAACCTCACTTAGAGAGGTGCACCCAATCATAATCACACGGTATGATACTTCAACTATGAGTTCACATATCTATATTTAAATATTTTTAAAAAAATATAACACTACTATACATGATTTCAAGAGGGGAGCATGGGTTCAACTATGAGTTCACATATCTATATTTAAATATTTTTAAAAAAATATAACACTACTATACATGATTTCAAGAGGGGAGCATGGGTTCACGTGAACCCGATGACCCCCTCCTGAACACACCTCTATTTATCGTAAATTTTAAGTTTTAGCGTTATTTTCAAAAACTTCACATCTAATTCAGTAGTACCAACTAAATATGGAATAAAGTACTCAATTCATGTCTCATTTTTTAGTCACAGACTTTCAAAAAAGAAGTAACACACTCATATATTTAATAATAATTAAAATATTCATTTACATTTAATGAGATAACTTATAGCATACAAATATTATATTTACGTTAAACTAAAAAACGTCACATAAATTGAGATCGCATGACAAAAAAATAGATGAATGTCAAGTCAAACCAAGTAGTAGTAAGACAAATAATGACCACTGGTAAATAAATGTAAATAATGATCATAAGTAAGAAAGTTTGCAGGTAGTCGTGCAAAATAATTTTATAGATATTATAAAGATCCAGCTATATAAAAGTCATGATCATATTAAAGTTTAAGTAAACCCTCCCCCCTACCAACCCCCTTCACCCCCACCCCACCATGTCCTAAAAAGAAAAAGGGCATTGGAATGATGAGGTTGAGGTAATGATGGCAAGTGGGGTAACAGATAAAACAAAGAATAAATAATAAGTAATGTAATACAAGTAGAAAATAATGGAATATTTAGGGTTTAGTGACATGACATGCAAAAGATGCTTGTCTTATTTTATTGGGAAAGTTATGTAAATATATCCATAGCTCAATTAATTTATCAAAATATACTATTCCCTCCGTTTATTTTTACTTATCCATTATATTATTTTATAATATTTAATAATATTTATTCAGTATATAAAACAAATGAATAATGTAATCTATTGTGTCTATTGTATTTTTACTATTAAATATTATTCAATTTTCAATGTTTAGATGATTTATATTTAATAAGGGTGATTTGACAAAATTAGCACTTTCATTATATATACTACTTCTTAATAGATGTGTCAAATCAATAGTGGACATTGGACAACTATTGTTGGACAAAGGAGGTATTTCTTTCGTCTCAGTTTACGTGATATAGTTTGATTTTGATAGAAAGTTTTAAAAAGAAGAGATTTGTAGAACTTGTGTGTTAAAATAAGTCATAAATGTTTGTGTAATTATAAATTATTTCATTAATAAAAAGAGCGTTTTAAATTAAGTTTATTGAATATAAAAATGTATCATTTATTTTGAGACGGACTAAAAATGAAAGTAAATCGTATAAATTGAGACATATAAAACAATATATGTATAATATCAATGTATATATTACATGTACGTATATTTACCTAATAAACTAGATGACTGAATGGTTTAGACTTGTAATTAGAAGTGAATCCAAAAGTTAAATGATGTGAATTCAATTTCTAAGTTTTTTAGTAGTATTATATTTATTATACTTTTAATATTCTGAGTTTGCATATATCTTTGTTACATAATTATTTGTGCAATTCATGTATTACTTGATATAAATGACTTCTGTTTTTTTTTGTTGATTGTCCTATTTTTTTATCTGACGCATCCTGCAGCCAACTGATTATATATATACATTTATGTTCTACGTTAAAAGTATTAAGTTCACATAAATTCGATACTGAAATGTTGGATCTGCCCTTAGCACTTCCACTTTGTGTGTATATATATATACACTCAAGTGGTATATAATTTAATTATATATATGTATATATATAAAAACTAAATGTTAGAATTGTACTGTCTTCTCATTGTTCGAAATTTTCTTATGCATGTGTGCTTTGAAGAGCTAAAGCGTGCCTGCTAAATTCTCATAGATGACAGAGATAAAGAATGGAAAAAATTAAAAAAAATCTTAGTTGACCAATTTTAGAATAAGCTCAATTGGATTTAACAGAAGTCTTACCATGCCACACAACAAAATAGTGAAATTTCACCCAATAGAATATGCCTATGTGTCAAAATTTAATTGGACCAAAAATTTAACAAATTAAGTGAAATATTTGAAATTTCTAATAAATTAAAAATACATGTAATATAATAACAAATGACTTTAAAATCATGTGATCTTAAAAATTTATAATTCAAGAATTGAAATACTTCTAATTAAATATAAAAAGTGTAAGAATTCTTTTGAGACAAGAAAAAAGACAAGTCACATCATATTTAAATAGGGGTAGTAGAAAAATTAGGATTTAAATTTCAAATAGAGGAAAAAAATTATAATTATTCTCAATTACTTAAGTTTTGCGTAGATAAAATTACGATAAAAAATAATAAAACTCATACTCTATAAAATAATGAAGATGATCTAAATTGATTCGGACACTACAACAAAACAATAACACATTCAGTATGATTTTATAAATATTATCTGAAAAGAATAGAATACACGAAACTTATTTTTATCTTTATAAAAAAGAGAGATTATAATTGATAGAACCTCGACTCAAAATTAATTCGGATACTATTATAGTGGGAAGATTTCATTTTTTTTCTGGACTTACTGTCCCACTGACATGCAAAGGGAACATTTTAATATGATTAAAAAAATGTAAATAGGAGCGTCCACACATTGTTGTATCAGAGAGAAAAAGTATATTCTATTCTATCTTTTTCATGGACGTGAGAATTCAATGCAATGCAATGCAGTGTGTAGACCAAAGTGCAACACAAAAAGTGGAGAGGAAGTTATGGAAAGTTGGTTTCCTTTTTCTTTAACTTTGGAATGATCAAATCATTCTTCATATTCTTATAGTAAGTATTTTATAATAATATATATATAACCCCACTCTCCACTATCCACTGTCCATTGTCTACTATATGCCCATTATCAGCTGCGGAGTCAGATAAAATCAAGGTGTTCATCTGAATTCTTCGACAGAAAAAATTATATTATTTATATAAATAGTAGATATTGAATTATGTTTGACTTTTTTGTATTTGCTTTTTTCATGTTTTGAACATGATCTCTTAATAAAAATTTTGATACTATGCGAATACATGACAAATGATATCCTACAAAAGCTAGTAATAAAAGGCTACACTCCATCTCTTTTAATTTATAGTTCTCAAGGCTCTTTCTTTCCTCAACTTATATATAAGAAAATTCTTATTTATGTTTAACAACAAAACAAGGAGGACAGAGTCTCTAGCTTTTTACCAAAGAGTAGTCTCTTTCACAAGATCATGAAAAGAAATTACAGCCAAGCATGTCTTGTGTGTTCTTTAGTACCCTGCATATATTTGTACTTATGGATATGATATGAGAAGAAGTGAAGAATATCTAAAGGCAAAATAGATGGCCTGATCTTGAAATTGATGATTTTTATTTGGAGTATATATGAATTTTTTATTAGCCTTATTACTTTTTGAACGTGGCAATAATTTGATAATCTTGACTTTCAATAATTTATATTGTTTTACATGATGATTAATATTTTATTTGTTTATATAGCACTTATAAGGGGTAATTTCAAAGAGTAAATTAGAGTGACTGATATATTGAAAATTAGAATAAGAGCAAGTGATCAGTCGGGACAAATCTTGTCAAGATCCAAATCATCGTAATTGACATCCACATCACACCACCCCTCCTTTGGGCGAACCAAACATTAACCTCTAACACATGCAATTTTTAAGTCAATAAAGATAATTAAGAAGCATAACACATTAATTAAAAATCTCTAACTAACAAAATAAAGAATAGCAAAAGTCTAAAACAATATATTTTCAGAATCTGAAAGTCATTGTATTAAGAATCTAGTTAAAATTGTCTTGTGTTACGTCGTTGAACTTACATTATAGATAATCTCTTTTAGTCATGTTTTAACATGAAACATTTAAACTCTAGGGCATGTCTCCAAACTTCCGGCCTATCATTAACTCCACTACGTGTCTCGTCTATTAATACAATGTCATCTGCAAATAACATATACCACATCCCCTCCCCTTGAATATGCCATGTCAATTTTGTTAGGGTTTTGCCCTGATTTTCTTACCATAATTTAAGATTTATATTTCCTTAAAGAAAAGACAAAACATTAACATAAATGTTTTTACTTTTCCTGAAAGGAAAATATAATATTCTTTCATATTTGGTTTATTCTTTCCTTTTAGGAAAAAGTTTTGGAGTAGCTAGTCCTTTTCTAGTAAGAAAATGTTTTAGGACTCTATAAATATAGGTTTGTTTCTTCTAATACAATAACAATAATATCCACAATGTAGTCGTTTAAGAGTCTTGTTTATGGAGAGATTTATTCTCTCTAAAGTTTCAATGTTTTTCTTTATATAGTTTTGATATAATAATATTTTGATTTTTTGTATAAGTTTTTGTTATCTGATTTATCAATTATATGATTTGCAAATTGTAAGCTTTCGCATGACGCCCTAATCCCCTTCATAACCCAACAAGTAGTATCAGAGCACATGGTTCAAAGATCCGGTGGTCCTATGGTTCAACGAGGTTGAAGACAGGCTCAAGATGGTTTCAAATTAATTTGTAATCAATTTGATGATAATAAAGTTGTTTTGTCAAGCTACTTGTGGAGAAGAAGTTTCAACCATATTTTCAACATTCCTGTTGCTGCAATTTTTAAGAATAAAAACAAAATATTTTTAACCCATATATTTTAAACTTTATTTTTAACCATGGCAAGCAACAATGATGAAGATTTTGTGAAGAACAAGATTATCATGCAATGAAGAAGACAGATCAAGCTTTGTCAAGAAAATCCAGCCAAAAGGGGAGATTTGTTAGGGTTTTGCCCTGATTTTCTTACCATAATTTAAGATTTATTTTTCCTTAAAGAAAAGATAAAACATTAACATAAATGCTTTTACTTTTCCTGAAAGGAAAATATAATATTCTTTCATATTTGGTTTATTCTTTCCTTTTAGGAAAAGGTTTTGGAGTAGCTAGTCGTTTTCTAGTAATAAAATGTTTTAGGACTCTATAAATATAGGTTTGTTTCTTCTAACACAATAACAATAATATCCACAATGTAGTCGTTTAAGAGTCTTGCTTATAGGGAGATTTATTCTCTCTAAAGTTTCAATGTTTTTCTTTATATAGTTTTGATATAATAATATTTTGATTTTTAGTATAAGTTTTTGTTATGTGATTTATCAACTATATGATATGCAAATTGTAAGCTTCCGCATGACGACCTAATCACCCTTCATCAACAAATTTGTTCATCACTAAGCAAATATTGAAAAGGTTAGGGGTTGATCCCTGATGCAACCCTATCATGATCGCAAATGTTCTAAGCCACCTTCCCATATTCTAAGTCAGGCCTTGACTCTATTGTACATGTCCTTTATAATCCTAATATAGGCTACAGATACACCTCTAGACTCAAAATATTTGCATTAATTATCGTAATTCCTTCTTCTAATCCTAGACACAAATCCAGTGAAGTCATGTGATTTCTTATACTCACTAATAAACTAACTAGTAAGAGTTGCCTAAATCCCATACTTTCTCTAATTTTAGTGTAACTCAAGTTGAAAAGAAAAGAAAAAATTAAACCATAGTAATGCAAAAGTAAAAAAAGTCCAAATCAAATAAAGTGACAAAAGTTAAATGTGGCATCATTTTGAGGTTCCCACACCCATATATGAACTCCAAGTGTTGGTGGATGACAAACATGGAAATGGAATAATTGAAGATTATATTCTCACATACATAAATATAGCAAACACAGTGACTACGTGTGAAAGCAATGCAATTTTTCAAAGACAACCTATATATATTCACTTATTATTTGTTTTCACTTTATTTTGAGTCTTTGAAAAAGCTTTGAAGTAAATAAAAAGCTTTTACAAAGTTTTCTTTCTTTAGTTTCATGTTAATTTTTTTTTTAATATTTAGTCTTGAATATTATTCAACTTTAATTGTTAGCTTGTCAACCAATATAATGTGTTGATAATTATATCTACTTAATTTAAGTGTCACATTTCATTTTCCAAACTCAAATTATGTAAGTTTTTATTAAATTTTAAAATATATTTTTTTCATCATATGAAATTCAAAAATTACAAGTCATATACTTTTCATATAATTTTTCAATATTTAAATTTAAAATTATAAATTAGCATATAGCATGCTAACGTTTTATCAGCAAGTTGGGTCAGTCTATATATAGTGTTTCTCCTTCATTGGGAAAAAAAATGTACTATTTTGGTCCATAATTCTTCTCTTTATAGAGGTCAACGCATATATATATATATATATATAAATATATATATAAACCAATTAAAATCTCAATAAAGAACAAATAAATAAGATGATTTTCTTTCATCTATTTGTTTAAATTTTAAAAAAGAAGTTATTCTAACATGTACTTATGAAACAATTTAGGGGCTCAGGAAAGAATTGAATCAGTTTTATAACTTTTAAGATATTTTAATTTATATCTACTAGTTTGGGGATATTTTAGACGAAAAATCAAATGAAGAACATTTTTTTTTGTTTCTAATAATTTAAGAAATTTTAAAAGAAACTGAAATACATAAATTGAAAATTTGAAATTCTTTGATTATTTAGCTAGTGACAAATAATAGTAGTATATGATGAGTATGAGTAGATTAAAAATTAAAAGGTCCACTTGTGTCATTTCGTTTCAATCACATGCATGGACTGACATTGCTACTCATTATATATCACATGCACATGCAAAATCTATGTCCCATGTCTTCACAACGGCGCCCCCCCCCCCCCACCCTACACTCCACCTCCACGGTGAGGTGAATATTTTTTTTTAATATCGAATTCATCTGAACCTAATATATAATATTTTTTTATATAATTTATAGATATATAGTATTATAAGTAAAAATATATATAGATTATAATAAATAATAAACATGCAATTATTCATAATATTAAAAATAATGAACTTGTTGAGTTGATATAAATTGAATTCTAAGTACTCCTTTGTGCCCTTAACGTAAAGAAAGAAGAGAAAGAACATAGTTCTTTGATCATTATATTATATATATATCTTTTAAATTAGCAATTATTACAAAATTATTATATTTATTTTATATAATTATTAAATATATAGATTTTATTTTTAAAAATTTAAAGTATTAATTCATGATTAAAATTTTAAAAATTAATTGTTTGTCTCAAAATAAGTCGTATTTTAATAAAAATAAATTGCGTCTGAAAATAAATGTCAATCTTAAAATTTCAAGATAAAAATAGTTTGTTTTTCCAACTATATCTTATACTCTATTTTATTAATAGTGTTTAATTTTCAAAAGTTATTTATTAACTAAAAGTAATTTAATAAATTCACATTATGTTTACTAAACTTTTAATATATATCATTTTTATTGAAATAACATTTATTTTATGACAAAAATAAATAATATCACATAAATTGAAACAACTACGAAAACAAGTTTGGATCGCACTTCCAATATTAGAACGAAGAAGTCATGATGATGGTATAATGACGTTATCCTTTAAAATTTGATGGAGTGCAACTTTTTGGATGTAATATTTTAAAATGAAT
>JAJOOR010020585.1:0-13087 GCA_036250505.1 Solanum acaule | reverse complement strand
CAACGCCGGAAAATGAGAGGATAAAAAGTTTTCAAAGTCATATGCTTCCAAGATGTCAAGCACATCACAATCACTCATCATTTTGTTGGTTCTAAGTGATGAGTGGGTATAAAGTTTTCATATTTTGTTGGTTCTAAGTGATGAGTGGATATAAAATTTTCAGTTTTTACATCACATTTGATTTTGCTAAACTATAATATAGTAAATTAAATTATAAAGTTGAGGCGGAAAATATAGTATATTAATTAACTATCAATAATAATATCATATATTAATTGAATTAGTATTAAATCGTAACTTGTCTTTTTAGCAAATCCTTAAATTTATTTTAGATCAGGGAAGTTCACTTTCTTAAGTCAAATGTCAATTGATTAGTCATTACTCATCTCATTATTCAAAGATTCAGTGAATTTCATTACAATTCCTTGGAAAATAAAAAGATTTGACAAACAAATAAGAAACTCTTTGGTCTTCTCCTTTCTCTTAAAGGGAGAGCCGTTTACCTATACAAGTCTATATTTGTCGAACACTTAAAGTCATTGGGCATACTTTGACTCAAGGGATGGTATCCTGTTTGATTGGTAAATCTAGAACCTTTTTATTATTATTATAGTCGTGGTATTCAGATCAATTTATAAGCACCTTGATTAATTTCACAAGATATGTTAGCTTCCATCAACACAAGTACCGAGTAAGATTTGCTAAGAAAGTGTCCTTTCCCTTCACATGATCTTCTTTTTTTAGTACAAGTTATATGCACTAATTGAGTCAAAATAACTACACAACCATGTCACTTGTAAAATAATTCATGTAAATATCACAGTATATATTATTGATAACCCGAGAAAAATAATATCTAATCTGATATAATAGGTTAAATTACACTGAAAATGGTTGTAAAAAATTTGTACACTACCATTGTGTATAAGTATAACTTTAAGCCCTTTTTCTCAAACACTTTGGTACCCCACATAAGGATAATGAACTCATTATAATTAGCAGAATCAAATGTCACTCAGTATTATCCCCTTCTCCACATATCAAACTACTTTTGTTCATTCAGGCTCTCTTTTTTTTCTGTCATGCCATGCTATTCTCTTCATGTTCCTATACTTATCTTTTCCAGAGTGTGCTTCAGCAGGCATACTTGGGAATCAAACAGACAAACTTGCATTACTTGATCTTAAGTCCCAAATAACTGAAGATCCACAAGGACTCATGGATTCTTGGAATGCCACTCTCAATGTCTGCCAATGGCCTGGTGTTACATGTGGCCATAAACATCAAAGGGTCATTTCTTTAGATCTCAAAGACCATAGATTGGCTGGCACTATATCACCTAGCATTGGCAATCTTTCTTTCTTCGAATTCTTGACATCTCGGATAACTCCTTTCATGGTGTAATCCCTCCAGAGCTTGGCCAATTGACCAGACTTCAAACCATGAACTTAAGCTTCAACTTCTTGAGAGGTGAAATCCCGTTTACCCTGTCTCGTTGCGTTAACGTTGTTAACCTTATTCTAGACCATAATATCCTTGAAGGACACATTCCTACTGAACTTGGTTCATTGACAAAGCTGGAAATGTTGTACCTCAAGAACAACAATCTCACAGGAAATGTTCCGAATTCTGTTGGAAATCTTACATCTCTAAGAGAGTTTTACATTTCCTACAATGACTTGGAAGGTGAATTACCTGAAACAATGGCCAATATGAGAAGCTTGATTGAGTTAGGTGTTTCAGTGAACTCTCTGTCCGGAGAATTCCCCCCTGCACTCTACAATCTTTCATCTCTTACACTTTTAAGCTTGTCATTTAACAAGTTCAGAGGCAGACTTAGACCAGATATTGGCCTTGCCTTCCCAAATCTTCAGAGACTGTATTTGGCCAACAATTACTTCACAGGTTCAATACCAGCTTCATTGTCCAATTGTTCAGATCTTCTGCGGCTTGATATTCCTCTAAACAATTTCACAGGAAATATACCATTGAGTTTTGGAAACCTCAAGAATCTCTTATGGCTTAATGTTAACGATAACCAGCTTGGAATTGGTGCACCTGATGATCTAAATTTCATAAATTCTTTAACCAATTGCAAAATGCTTGAGTTCCTGGACATTGCAAACAACAAATTTGGAGGTATGTTGCCTTACTCTATAACTAATCTCTCGACAACTTTGACAAAGCTACTGATTGGATACAACAGGATAAGTGGAACCATACCTAGAGAGATCTCCAACCTTGTCAACTTGGATATGCTTAGCATCCAAGGAACTCTTATCAATGGTAGCATTCCTGATTCTATTGGAATGTTATCAAACTTGAAAAATCTGGACATGGAATCGAATCAGTTGACAGGAAATATCCCGTCTTCCTTAGGAAATATTAGAGGATTGCTGTACATTTATTTGCAAGATAATAACTTGGAGGGAACCATACCTTCAAGTTTAGGAAATTGTACATCTCTCCAAACCTTAGACATCGCTCAGAATAAACTCAGTGGTAGTATACCCAAGCAAGTCGTTGCACTCTCCTCCCTTTCGGTATTCCTTAATCTGTCATACAACTCTTTGAGTGGTCCCTTGCCTGTTGAAATAGGTAACCTGACCAATCTTGCTGCACTTGACATATCAAACAACAAACTGTCTGGTGAAATTCCACACTCACTGGAGAGTTGTTCATCCCTTGAAATACTCTACCTGCAAGGGAACTTCTTTGAAGGAACGATTCCTCCTCTGGATGATTTGAAAAACATTCAGTATCTTGATCTTTCACGTAATAACTTGTCAGGCAACATTCCTAGGAGTATCACCAAGCATGTTTCATTACAGAACCTCAATTTGTCGTTTAACCACCTTGACGGAGAGGTGCCAGTTGAAGGTGTTTTTTCTGATGCAAGTAGAATTCAAGTGATGGGAAATATGAATCTTTGTGGGGGAATTGAAGAGCTGCATTTGCATCCATGTCTCAAGCATGCAAATAAAAGACCCCAGAAGCACATTGCCCTCATTTTGGTGCTGGCACTGGGTACTAGTGCTGCATGTTTAACTTTGTTGCTGCTAGTTTCGTATTGCTGCGTGAAAAAGGGGAAGAATAGGCCTAGCACAGCATCTTCATTCAGGAAAGGATACACTCAAGTTTCCTATGAAGATCTCTTAAATGCAACTGATGGGTTCTCTTCAAATAACTTGATAGGATCAGGAAGTTTTGGCTCCGTTTACAGAGGAAATCTTTCTCCAGAAGGAACAATTGCAGTAAAGGTACTAAAACTTGAAAAAAAGGGTGCTTCGAAAAGCTTTTTGGCTGAATGTGAAGCCTTGAGGAACATAAGGCACCGGAACCTGGTGAAGATCTCAACTGTTTGCTCAAGTGTTGATTTTGATGGCAATGATTTCAAAGCTCTCATTTATCCATTTATGGAAAATGGGAGCCTAGACGAGTGGTTGCACCCGAAGGAGGGACAGATGCTGCAAAAGAGATTGAGTATCTTACACAGATTAAACATCACAATAGATGTGGCTTCAGCATTGCATTATCTTCACAGTCAATGCCATACATCTATAGTTCACTGTGATCTTAAGCCAAGCAATGTTCTACTGGACAATGATCTGACTGCTCTTGTTAGCGACTTTGGTTTGGCAAAGTTCCTGTCTGACTCGGGTCAAAATGCCGATGTAAATCAGTTCAGCACAAGTGGGATTAAAGGCACAGTAGGTTATGCTGCTCCAGGTAAATATTATAGTGGGGATCTTAGTCTAAATATTGTCTGAACTCTGAAATCCATTTTTTTCTCCATAAGACCATAACATATTAACAATTTAAGCAATTACATACTTCCTTGAGAGACTCCGGATACTCCTTGTCCTAAGCCCCAGGCATCCGTTACCTTTGCAGATCACTACCTCATGATTTTGCGCTATTGATTCTTATAACCAGAGGCAGAGGCAGCTTTAGTTTAATGGATTCAACCAAATCTAGTATTTTCGACACTGAATATGGATATATAAGTTAAAAAAACTACTTAAATTTCAATAAATATCATATTTTGAACCCATAATTTCAGAAGTACAATGAGTTCAGTTCTAAGAATCTTAGACGTTGAACCCATCAAATTTAAATCCTGGATGTCTCTTCTCTCAGATATAATTCCTGACTAGTCATAGTTTTTCTAAGGACCTTAATAAGAGATTTCAGCTTTCTGGGGCATTTTACATAACATTCTCTATTGGAAAATCGATACAAGTGATCTGTGTTGCTTAGGCATTTTTGACAAATGTTTAGGATCCCTAATATTACTATGAAACGCCTTCTCTGATACATCAATTTTTTCAGAATATGGCATGGGTGGTCAGGTATCATGTCAAGGAGATGTCTATAGCTTTGGGATTCTTCTATTAGAGATTTTCACTGGACGAAGACCAACCAGTGAACTATTTGAGGACAATGAAACTCTTCACAGTTTTGTTAAGCAGGCATTGCCCGGTCAAGTGATGGATGTTGTGGATCAATCTGCATTGTACGAGACAGAGCCAGGGGATCTTATGGATATACTCAGCTGCAGAAGTGACTTCTCGGATGAATTTGTTGAATGCTTAGTTTCTATTCTTACTGCTGGAGTTTCTTGTTCAGAGGAAACTCCACAAGCCAGAATAAGCATGGGTCAAGTTACTTTGGATCTCATTTCCATCAGAAACAAATTGAGCAGAATTTTAGTTCATTCAGAGAAAGTGAAGATCTCAAGAAAAGGTGAATCATAATGTAGTTAGGGTTTGTAACTGGACTTATCTGACCACATCTTCCACATGAATAGAGATCTGTCCAGGGTAAAGACACAATTCACCTAATGCTAATAAGCTTTGCCTTCATTGGTACTTTTCTTTTCTTGTTTCTCTTTGCGTCAACATGAATGTCATGTTACTCAGAAAAGTTAACAATTGCCCATGCTAACGTTTCTTTTGTAATAAGTGAAATAAATATATAAGTTTGATGGCTTACTATTACAGTTCCTATCTTGGTGTCTCTAGTCTACATCATGTTTCATCTACATGCTAATTAACAACATGTCTGCAATCATCAGCACATCCTACCTGATCTATTAGTTCCATAGGGAGGCAAAATATAAAACGTAACATCCTCTCTCTATAGCACTATGAAATGAATTTTAACACTCACCAGTAGTCCTTACATGAGCAATTCCCCTCTTTAAAACGATGGAAGCGGTAACGATCCCTCAATATTATTTCTCGATTATACAACTTAGATAGAAGCTTGGCAACAGCGTGGCAGTCTGCACAAACACGTAAATTCTTCACAATACGAATTGGTTGAGATGGAGCCACACTGATAAGTCCAAATGCCATGGCTAGCTTTTCACTGTGAAGATTTAGCGCCTGCTCCTGCATATCTTCTTCTTCAACAAGTTGCAGTATCTGGGACTTGTTGGAAACATAGCCTACATGCTTCAGTCTAGCTGCAATCTCATCCAATTTTGCATAAATTTTCTGCGACTGAGGGTGAGAATTATCTCCCACTAGAAACTCATGAACAATACTGTGGACTTCAATTGAGCTACAACCTGGTTCTTTCTTCAATCCACATTCTCTCATACGCTTCCTTAACAGGGAAACCTCGTCCCATTTCCCTGATTTCGCATAAATATTGGATAAAAGCACATACGCACCATGATTTTCAGGTTCCAACTCAACTAAACGGTTACAAGCTTGTTCAGCTAGTTCAAGATTGCCGTGTAATTTACATGCCCCAAGCAGAGCACCCCAAACTGATGGACCAGGGGTTACTGGCATATTATTTATCAGTTCTTCAGCTTCTTCCAGTTCACCTGCACGGCCAAGTATATCAACTAAGCAAGCGTAATGTTTTACCCCTGGCACAATCCCATAAACGTTCTCCATTTGGTTAAAGATTTCCCGCCCCTCCTCCACCAACCCTGAGTGGCTGCAAGCACATAATACGTTTATGAGTGTAACGGAATTAGGCTTGACCTTGTGTTCTTGCATTTTCAAGAACAAACTTATTGCTTCCTTGCCACGCCCATGCATTGCTAAGCCAGCAACCATAGCACTCCATACAAACACATCTCTAATGTTGACAGAATCGAACATCTCAAGGGCTTTTTCCACATCCCCACACTTGGAATACATGTCGATCAATGCAGTAGTGAGGTGACAATTCAACTTTATTCCTTGCTTCTTTATATACACATGGATCCACCCACCTAAATCAATTGCACCCAACTGAGCACACGCAGATAGCGCACATACAAGTGTCACCTCATCAGGTTCTGCCTTCTTGATGAGCTGCAACTCATTGAAAACAGACAAAGCCTCCTTCGGCTTACCACTTTGCTCATAAGCTGAGATAAGAGCATTCCATGCAGCAATATCTTGGCTAGGCATAGTATTCAGAATACTTCTTGCTGCATTAAAATTTCCCGCCCTTGCATACCCAACAAGCATAGTTGTCCAAGAAACAATATCCTTCTCCCCCATCTTGTGAAACAATTTCTCAGCATCCTCAATGCTCCCACATTTCATATACATATCAAGAATCGCATTATCTAAAATTAAGCTCTCCCTAATCCCATTCCTCTTGATAAACGCGTGCACCCATCTACCAAACTCCAAATCCAACTTCTTACCACAAGCAGACAAAACTGCCATCATTGTCACATCGTTAGGCCTCACATTCTCCTCCCCCATCCTATGAAACATCTTCAACGCCTCATCTGCATAACCCCCTTCAGCAAAACCCAATATCATTGTATTCCAAGAAACAACATCCCTTGTCTGCATATTCTCAAAAACCAAGTATGCCTCGTCCAAACATCCACAATCAGCATAAAAATGCATCAAAGAATTAAGAACAAAGACATCAAGACCAACTTCCCTCCCTTTAACTACCATCCCATGAAGTCCTCTCCCGAATCGTAAAGCTTTCATCTTGGCAGATGCTTTGAACATAAATGGGTAAGTAAATTTACTGGGAAACTCACGACCCTCACAAAGCATATTAACAAACATCAAGATACTTTGAATTGGGTCCTGGCTAGAAGAATAGGCACGAATAAGCGCATTCCAAGAGAAAAGATTTGGTTGAGGAATTTCATCAAACACTTTGTGGGCATAATCAAGACTTGAGAAATGCGATAGAGAAGAAGCTTCTATGAGTTTGCTAGCTGAAAATGGGTCGGAAAAAAGGCCAATACGGAGCATGTAAGCATGAATTTGTTTGAGCTGCTTGATGCTCTGGCATTTATCGATGAGTAAAACTAGCGGGTGATTTTCGAAATACCGGTCGTTGATGACAGTTTTGGAAATCGGGTTCGGTTTTGGAAAGTGTTGGTGACGTGGAAGGGGAAGAACCTGGGTGTATGGGGTCGCCATAATCTCCTCGTCAATGCTGAAATCTAATACAGTACAAGTATATATACTCTCCTTTAAATTTGTTTGTATTATCACTGATATAAAGTTTAATTGTCGTATCAAATTAAAAATATTCTTTAATTTTGTAGATATATTATATGAAAAGTTAAAATTAAAGAATAGTCGATTAAGAAAAATATACTTATTTTTAAAAATTGATTAAAAGGAAAAATAGCATAAACAAATTGAAACGAAAAGGTACATAAAAATAAAGATATTAACGCAAAGCCATTTTTATTTTCTTCACTTGCAAATAATTCTCTAATATTTATAAGTGTTTTTATTAAAACTTCATCGGTTTACTATTATTTATCACATGTTCTTCTCGAGAGTCAAATTGTATAAATTTTGATCAAGATGTTTTATTATATTATAGTATTAATATGAAAAAAAATTGCAACTTATAGTATTTTTCGTATATTTTTTAAAAATTTGTCAAATTAACTCTTATTCCGTAAAACGAAATGTGACAAGTAAAAGAAAGGAAACAAACCAATAATTGGGAGCGCTTCCCTCCAAATGGAAACCTACACAGCGTAAATCTGAAATAGTATCGGCTGGCACCCCGGATGAAATTTAAAAAAAAAAAACAACTGGGAGGCTGCTTTGAAGTTCGAATTTGTCACTTGCATAGCCTAATTAATCCTTTTTACACACTCTTTCAAAATTGTTTGGAAAAAAAGAAGGGAGAGGTACATATTCTAATTCTACTTTCATTTCTAAAAATCATCGACGTCGACAATTTGAAGATATTATTTTACAAAGCTCCTGCTTTAGTGTTGTGGTTGCGGAAAACTTGTTTGTGGAGAAGTTCTTATTTTCTTTTGTCTTTAACATATGTATTTATCCATTTATCAAATTCTCTCTAAAATCGCTGTGTTCTTTTGTGTAACTCATTTGCCATAGAGAAAACTCTCTGAAAGACGGAAGAAAATTGAAAATTCTAGAAAAAATTAGCAACTATGTACTATGTCATCAATCAAAATGAAAGACAAGCCTGGAAAAATTGAAAGAAGTGAATAAAACACAAGGAAAAAAAGAAGAGGACGAAGTAGAAGAAGGGAGAGGGATAACTATAACCAATTTGGCCGTGTACTGTCTCCCTCCGTTGTTAATCAATCAACGAACTGACATGCAAATACACAGAAGGAAATAATCTCGGAGGGTGAATACTGAATACCTACTGATGTTTTAAACCTCGTCAACTTGAATGTTTAAGACAGGTAAGAATTCCCTGACCGGGCAGCAGCATTTCAAAGGCTCTTAAAGCTACCAAGTGTATATATAGAAATCAAGAATTCACAGGGGGGATACCATTTTCAGATGGCAACTTCTGCTGGAGCTAGCTGGTAATTGACCCAAATCTTGTAGATGTACCAGAACTGCAGTTGAAGCCCTGGACTGCTCAAATACTAACAAGGCCAGAAGCAAAATGCTGAAGAGTTGATGTACATTTTCTACCTATGGCTCTCACTTTGGTTATCTTTTGCTGTATTGAGCTAGGAAGGTGAAGAATAAAAAAACACACCACACCTATAGGCAATATATTAACCAGTGATCAGTTCAGGTCAT
The DNA here is from genome assembly GCA_036250505.1 of Solanum acaule. Classification (NCBI taxonomy): domain Eukaryota; kingdom Viridiplantae; phylum Streptophyta; class Magnoliopsida; order Solanales; family Solanaceae; genus Solanum; species Solanum acaule. The sequence goes on along the minus strand of JAJOOR010020585.1, from coordinate 4,073 downwards.
TTTGAATTCATATACTAAGGTATTACACTCAGTCAAGATGAAACATTTGTTTGAAAGCTGAGGTACAAACACTGGCACTACGGAGGTTTCCAAAGTATCTTGGCTGATTGCCAAGCTGTAAAGACTGTCTCAAACTGCTATCTTCTCAAGGTATGAACTGCTTGCTCAACTAAAAATTTTGAGAGCAAGGATTTCATGCCAACAGCTAGGACAGTTGGTTGCACCTAAACGAGGGTCAAATCAATCAATCTTTGTGCCACAATCCCAAACTTGTTGAGATCGGCAACATGAATCCTGTATATATCTTCTATATCCTCCTCTTAAAGAAAGTAAACAACTAGAATCACATTACCATGTAGACTTTGCTTTTCAGTGGATGATCATAGAACACTTGGGCACTCATTTAGATAAAAAAAATTTGGAAGAAAATCAAGTGCCAACTTGAAGAGTACTACTAGCACAAGTCAGCAGCCGACATAGGCAGTGGCCTGCTACTCATTCCCAATCGAGTTTTCTATAGTCATTAGTTAGCTCCTTTTTTATTTTTGTACGATGGTTAGGAATAAGTGTGGGGTCGTTCCGACCCTCTTTGGTTGAAGAATTGTGCACTAAGTAATAAATGCTTTATGTGGTCTAGGTAATAGGTTGATCAAAAGGAAACAATGTTGCCTCATCTTCCGCTGGCCCCTTTTGCCAAGTCAAAGAATGAGGGAAGAGTTGGTACAAGAAATTCAAATTAACGAGGTTCTTGCATGAAAGGGATGTTGATGAGGCCGCTCTCCAAAGAAACTTCCCCCTCATCCACCAAACAATACATTCTATGTGGTGGTCTCAGGTGGTTCCCGCAAATATTGATCTTGTCTTGGAATTGTATGCCAACTCACAGTCCAGGGTATTACCATCATGGTGACAGTGAGGGACACTTCTCTTGGGGTGAACAAGACATCCTTGTGTTCACTCCTTGGTTGCTACGTAAGTGACTTCGTTTTGCAAGAACCCCTCAGGATCAGAATCAGACAAAGATTTGAGTCAGTTCAGCTCTACTGATATTAAGGGAACCACAAGACAAGCAGCTGGTACACACTATGAGTCAGTTCAGCTCTACTGATATTTAGGGAACCAAAGGACATGCAGCTCCAGGTACACAACTTCTCAAGGAAAAAAATGATGTAAGAAAAAGAGCTCAATGGTTTCTCCTTGGTTTAGATCTTACCCTCCAAATTCAATAATTCATTCTATTGCATGAAATCAAAGTGATAATTTTCCAAATCTCCGGAGTAAGAATAGGTCTGAGGCACCGAAACAATGGGATGTTTAAGGCACATATCATTTTACTGGGTTTGTTTATAGGAAAGAGATCAGCTGTTGAACCATTTCAAGACGGTCTGATACTCGAGATGGCATTACATGATCAGCTGATGCAGATCTGGGATGCATACAAGCTACTTGACTAAATCCAGGGACAGAATTTTCTGGTCCAAATGGAATATTTACTAGAACTGAAAGTCTATCCCGTTTGGACCAGAAAATTCCATCCCTGAAAGTTGTGCATACATGGAAGACTTTCCCTAGTAGTTTTGGGGCGGGTTATTTGACCCGCCCATTTGACACCTCTACTAAAAGTCTTCCATGTATGGTACAACTTTCAGGGATAAAATGAATATTCCAATTTCATACATACAGTTAGGAATACCAGCTATATGAGAAATGTTTATTGGAACTACAAGAAGTTATAACGGTTTGCCCTATTGGTGAAGACTAAAGAGAGAACAGAGCCTGAAATAAATTATTTAGAACTTTTGCTTGACATATATCTTTGCTCGTGTTTTCTTATCATCTTTTTCTTCCTTTTAAGTGCAGTGGTCTATAAATTGCCCTTCTCCAGTGACAGATATAGTTTATGTAGACCACCTTTATACACTTCAAAAGGATAACTTAGAAATAGAAGCCAGCCAATAGACATGAAGCCTGAAGGTACTGTTCATTTGCAAGTGCAATTAGCTCCCTAACAGATAAATCAAAGGGTCACACTCTCAGAGTAAATGAAGTACTATTCAAACTCTTATCTCTGCCAAAAGAAAAAGTTAGACTCATCAATTCTGCACAGTTTACACACCGGAGCACTTCATCTCATAGTATAGTTCTCCCTACAAATGAAATGAAAATGTTTCCCAAAAGCACTTGATCGAATTGCGCACAAGGAACCCTATGAATCAAAATCAATCAACTACACCTCAATCTCAAACATTGTTGTGATCGGCTCTATAAATCCTCTATGTCTATTACAGCTCTATTCAAATTCATTATATCCAAATTACAATTGAGAATAAATATCTTTTAAGTTAAATATCAAGTGATTAAACCAAACTTTTTCATTGAACATACACTCATACAACTATATGAAAGCTTCATATGAACCAGAAGTTACAACAGAGTTTGCAGAATACAACATGAAAAGAGAAACAGAACAAGAGTACAAATAGTTATAGGACATGCACCTCAAATATAACTACGGCCTGCTATCATAATCAACAACTTCAGAATCGGTAACAGACCGCGAGTGCTGAACAATGGATCGGCCAATTGAATTAATCCATTCCTCTTTCTCCTTCTCAGAATCGGCGATGAAAAACATAGTATCACGCCTTGTGGAGAGCTCAAAGGCGAAAGGCTTATTGATTACATCCTCAGCTCCTTTAACAGTGAGGCATTCAGCAACGGAGACAACTCCACGCGGAACGGCTGCGGATGTGACGGACGAAGGGTCTTTGAACCAGAGAAGCTTGCCTTGTTTAAGAATGAACCATCGACGGCGCCAGGTCTTGATATACTCTCCTTGCTTCGTGAGCCACCCGTCTCGCTCAGGGTTTGACCAAAATTCGATTTCCTCGTAGTCTGAAGGGTTAGGGTTTGCGCCGGTCACTGATCGGAATAGACTCTCCATCTTAGATGGCTCTTGGGCTTCGAATTGGGCGGAGTTCTGTGATTTGTGTCTTTATTTATCGCCGGCGAAACGACGGAGTAGAGATCGTTGTGCTTCGCTGTCACTGCTAATAGATTTTTTTTCCCCTTATTTATATGGCGAATATCTTACAAATATAGACTATAGTAATGCAATTAGTTCGAATTTAGGTGTCAAAATTCGGTATAAATTTTAATTATTATTTAACATATATTTTTAATTATATTAATATTTAAAAAATTACAATTTCATAATTTTTTTCATATAGTTTTTAGAGGTATAAATTTTAGTATTAAAATATTAAATTTATCTAATTTAACGTAGTTTTTAAAATTTAATTAAATTGATTGAAAAAATAAAAAATGTCATATAATTTAAGACGAAGAGACGGAGTACTTATTATTATTTTGATATATATATATATACTAGATATAGGACCCCGTGCCAGCACGGGGCCCAATATATATTATATTTTAATTTTAATTTATGTCATATTATGGAATTTGAGAAGTTATTGAAATTTTTATATGATTTTAAAAATATTTTAAATTGTTAGCTATTGTGATTTGAAGTACTTTTTTTTTACATAATTTTGAAAATAATATTTATTACTCTCTTTGTTTTAATTTATGTGGCACATGCAAAATTTCAAATATTAACCATTTTTTATATGTCTCTTTAGTATATTAAGTTGTTAATTATTGTATTTTATAGTACATTTTGAACTTAATTTTTAAATAATATATGTTATTTCCCATGTCCCAATTTATGTGGCACTAATTGGTAGATTTGTTCGAGTCGAGCGATTTTTTTTGTTAATTATTGTAATTTATAGTTTCTTTTTTGTCAATTTCAAACAATATATGTTGTTAATTGATAGATTTTTTGGAGTCGACTAATTTTTTTGTTAATTATTGTAATTTATAGTTTCTTTTTCGTCAATTTCAAACAATAGATGTTTATCATATAATCCATTTTATGTGGTACCAATAGAATTTAGAGAGTCAATTAATTTTTTTATATAACTTTTAAATATTTAAGCTGTTAATTATTGTAATGTATAGTATTACTTATATTATTTTTAAATATATTTAAATATTATATGTTACCT
>JAJOOR010020584.1:0-17278 GCA_036250505.1 Solanum acaule | reverse complement strand
TTTTTTTTTTTTTTTTTTTTTTTTTAAATATTTATTATGTGTCATTTTCTTATTGAATGAAATAAAAACCCCACCTTTACTAAATTTTTGCATAATTTATTCAATACCTCTTCAAGGCCCCAAAAAATATTTTAAAGAAAATCTAATAATTGTTGTATTTACTTTGGATTTTTATTAAAATTTGTTTTAGATAATTAATATATTAAAAAAATACAAGTAATGCCCCAATTATAGAAACATATTATATTATTTATAAATCATACGCAGTGTCTATCTTCCCTTTTTTTTAAAAATAAAAATAAATGATAAATTAAATTTTTTACTAATAATCTTTGTGATAACTAATTTCGAAGAGAGTTCCATAAGAAATTGTAATTAAGATTAACTCATTTTTTTTTTTTTTTAAAAAGATAGATACTCGTAGCCCGTAGGGATAAGAAAAGTAGAAAAAGAGAGAAAAATTTATAATGTATTATAGACAAAATAATATTACTATGATTATGACATTATTAATCTGTTTATGACATATTAAGTATTTATATTATGTTTAGAGTCTTGATTTAATTAATTATCTTAGTCATTTATTTTTCTTTATGCCATATGTCTTCAATCCAAATAAAAATTTGGGAAAAATAGAGTAAAATCAAATAGAGAGGAGCCGGATCCAAAAATAAAAAAAAATAATAATAAAACGCTACAACAAATATTGAAAACTACTAGATTTTTTTTAAAATAAAAATAAATTGAGGTCTTGAAGAGGTATATTTTTTTGACTTGGATAAAATATGGGTAAAAATTTAGTTGAGATGAGTTTTTTATGAACCGACTCAGATACCATGTAAAGATATGACACTTGAGCCTAACTCAACCCCAAAAGATAGCTCATGAGGAAAGGATCGCCCATGTCGATATAAGGAAACCACCCGTTCATTCCCCAAACTTTTACCCACTCTAACAAAAAAAAAACTGTTGGACCAACGAATGCAATTTTAATACTAAACAAATATTTGACTATATTTCGCCTCATCAACAAGACTTCTATGAGCGACAACCAAAAGCTATGATAACCCCTTATCTGAGCAGCTTTGGTAGACAGAACGTTATTATCCTATTCACTTTTTTCTTTTGACTCTAGCGTTTACCTGCGGCAAAATGTTATCCTCTCAGTCTATTCAACTCTATAATATAAAATGGATTTTATATTTGTTGTTTGAACAGGCTCACTATAACATCTTTGGCATGATCACTACTCAAGCTTTTGACTTCTGAAACAACTAATAAATAAATAAATGGAACTCGCTATGTCTTTGCTATTTATAAATTCTAGTTCTAGTATAATATAACTGGCCTATCCGTATTGAGATTCATTCAATTGAAAAATATGGGCAATATGCTAGTCTTCTTTGTCTCTTTTCTTCTCTTTTCATCTGTCTATGCAAACTATGATTGCCCCCTGGATTCCATTTGTGGAAATAATCGTTTCGATATACGATTTCCTTTTGGATTAAAAGGGCCACAAAATCTTCAACATTGTACATATCCTGGTTTCAATCTTAAATGCAACAATCAAGGCAGAGGAATTCTAAATCTTCCAGGTGCAGGGGATTTCTATGTACGCGATATCAACTACCTCACACAAGAAATTCAACTCTATGATCCATCTAATTGCCTTCCGAAAAGGCTTATTGATTTTCAAATGCCTTCTCTTTCTGTCTTCAAGTCTGTTTCCTATCGGAACTATACTTTCTTGACTTGTTCGACAGATTTAGTCAGGTCTCGGTTCAGTGTTATTGATTGTATGAGTAATTCTACTATCTCCACTTTGGCTACTTCTTCCATAATCCTTGTAAGCCAAATGAAAAGGTTGTATAATTGCACTGTAAAAAGCACCGTGTCTATTCCTGTTTCGTGGACACCTGAAAATGAAGCAGTTTTTTCAACTGACCTTAGTAATGATCTTGTGTTAACATGGGATGGACCAAATTGCAAGGAATGTGAATCGAAACGAAATTTTTGTGGATTTAAGAATGCGACTACTGGAGAAATTCAATGCTTTGATGCTTCTGGATCAAGTAAATATTTCTACATTTACAGTCTCTTCTCATTTGTCCTTCAATATTTTTCTTATGTCAACCATGTTCAAGTTTACAATAAACATTAAGTCTGTTGTTCTTCAATAGCTCGGTGTGTCTTGGGCTAAACCAGCCTGAAGACACTATTAACCTATTGTCTATTTTGAGTCAAGTCTGCACAGTTTTCACTAAAAACTGATCCTACACTAATAAAAACATCCATACTATGCCTCATATATTTAAAGGATTCATTGTAATTAGCTGGTTCCTCAACCTATTAATAAGTAATGACAAGTTTGCCCTTCTTATATATAGTAATCCAATTCAAACTTTATGAAGGACTAATTCAGATATTTATATTTATGTATTATTCCACTAACTTTAAAATCGGTTGAGGTCGTGCATAAGACATCTTTATCACCTAAAAAGTTTGTTATTTTATTTAACAACTTAATGTATTTAGATTTGATGAATGATTTGGAATATAATAAAAGTAAAAGCAACATGATATATAGAAAACATTCATTTGTCTTAACGTTACTATGATTTTTTACTTGCAGGCAGTGCAGACCGTATAAAAATATTCCGAATTATTGCACTAGCCTTAGTGATACCAGCCATCTTATGTTCAATGTGTGTGGCATTTTACATCTGTTATGACCAAAGGCGAGAGATTCGGCAATCGTTGTTTGATCTCCCGACCACTAATGCTGGTGGAGCAGCCATTGTACCACATGAAGCGGAAACCACTACAGGCCTCGATGATTCGACTATCGAATCATACACAAAAGTTGTCCTAGGAGAAAGTCGGAGAGTTCCAGGGAAAAATCATTTGACTTGCTCAATATGTCTAGCAGATTACCATCCAAAAGAGACAGTGAGATGCATACCTGAATGTGAACATTGCTTTCATGCTGAATGCATTGATGAATGGTTAAAGATTAATGGAACTTGTCCTGTTTGTAGAAATAATCCTTCCCCTGTACATGTTAATTTTGTATAGCACATTATTTCTCCACACCTCTATTCTTGTCTGTACATGCACTTATCTTTCAAATTATACGTTTTCTTTTGTTAGTGCTAGAAAAATAGGAAATTACAATCAAAGAAGAACCGACTTTGAAGCATGAAAAAACCGACTTTTCTTCAAGAGACATTGTCCGTATACAAATTGAGAAAAATACAAGCAATTTTTTTCAGGTTACAACAAATTTTTATCATGCTACTTCAAAAGAGTCTTTATATATATAAAACTTAAAGAGATGACTTTCCATAACCGTCATATTCTTCGCAAATAGATGTGTTACTCTATATATTAAAAACTATCTAATAGTTCCCCACTAATTTAAAATGTCTCATAATATAATGCATTCTAAGAGTATCAATTTTGCGGGGAATTGAAGAATTATACACTTTAAGCAAATTTACTTATCAAGTTCTTCAAAATTATACAAAACATTAAAGTTTAATATTGGCATTCAACCACTAACCAAACACCTCCGCACATTAAATATTTCAAGTATCCTTTTCAAATAATAGTAAATAAATAGAACTACTATTTACTCAAAATCTTATTATTGTTAAGCATAATGCACAATTAAAACATTAACCAACGAGGATTGTGGTGAAGTGGTAAGTACTAATTCATCCTTAATCAGATGTCTTGAATTTGAATCGCCTACTGGACACCGGATGAAAAACTAAAAATAACATCAATATATCATCTCTTTATTTGAGGACATTAAAATGATAAAATAATATTTTTATCATGATCTCAAATGATCTCAAGTATAGATATTATTCTTCCTAAATAAAGTAATTCATATATATATATCCGATTTTGTTGTAACTTTCTTCGTGATCATGCATTACTTTGATGTGCTTAATCAATTGATGCCAGTATGCCGGACCAAAAGTATAATAACTTACTTTGACAACACCTGTCTAAAGATCACGGGTTACGAATTCAGTCAATATCAGTAGTGGAGGAAGAAGAGTAGTATCCATTTTTTACTTAGTCTTAATCGTTTAATAATTCAACTAGTGGTCTTCTTGTCTGTTTGAGAACTTCAATGGGCAATTCTAAGCCACGTTTGATACTATCTGAAAAACAACATTTCTTCAAGAGGACTTCAATAGGGACACTGTTAAACGTAATGTAAACAATGACCAATAGTTTACAGAATAGTCATGTTCTTTCATGAATAAATGTATCTGTTTAATTAAAGAACACATTATTACAAATAATCTATCAGTTAGATTGTTTTTCACATTCCATTTTTGAAATAAAATATTGTATATCTCAATTCAAACATGTATTTGTTCATTGAATGTTTATTAAGATCATTCTTGTAAGATGCTTATTATTCGTAATCGTGCATGAAGAAGTATAGCTAGTTGATGGGAGTCCTCACCAAAATTCCTCATTGTGTGATAATTTGAGGAAAGGAGAAATGAAAATGAAGTAGATGAGAAGAAGAAAGGGTTTTATAAAACCTAAGTTCTGGTCTGAAGACAATTCTTGTAAAATAAAAGGGAAAGTTAAACCACGTGGAATGATCACAGACAAAGGCGGATCCAGGATGTTAAGCTTGGGGTTCCTTCTTTGCTATCCAACAACTCCTTTCAGTTATGAGTTTATTCCCAGCTATCAATTTCTTATATAATTAATCGATTCTCAAAATAAATATAGAGTTCGGATAAAAGTTACTAGTCCCGAAAACCCCCCACCAAATACTTTTGATCCGCCCTCAATGGCGGATGTATGTTATGGATTATGGGTGCTTAAGCACCCATTGCTTTTTGCAATTAACACTAATATTTGTTTGTAATATCTATTAATTCATTCAAATGTATTAACTAAGCACCCACTTTATATAGCAATTCTCAAATTAAAAATAATTGAGTACCCATGAAATAAAATTTTTAGATCTGCCACTGTGACCGCCCTAATCACAACACAAAAGAAAGCTGATGGATTGGATCTCATGCGTTCAAATGGCATCGTAGACAACTACAGAAATACTATAAATCTTTGTATAAATTAGGTGAGGTGGAAAGATAGAGTCTAAATTTGTTATTCTTAGCACAATAGAAATTAGACAAGTGTATATTCTATTTTCTTTTTCTATTTTTATTTCTGCAGAAATACTTGTTGTGTATAGTGAAAATTAGTCAGAAAATTCCTCAATATTATATTGTTTATTTTTCTTTATGGTATCAGAGTAGTACAATTTATTTTAGTTCTTCTACTTCTTCGATCCTGAATTCTTCAATATGGCCAAAGTGTATATATAACAGATATTAATCTCTTTGAGTTCTTCGTGTGTTTTATATTTTGAATTTACTTGATAAAAATCTTGGCTCTGCCGCTATACTTGTATTCATTTATTTATTTAAACTCTAGCGCTGACCTGCGGCAACACGTCCTCTTTCACTCTATTCAACTCTATAATATAAGTTGGATTTTATATTTGTTGATTGAACAATTCTCTGGCATGATCACCAACTCGAACTTTTGACTTTTTGAAACAATTAATAAATAAATGGAATTTTCTATGTCCCTTTGCTATTCTAAATTCTAATCTTATATAAACGGTCTATCTATATCGAGATTCATTCTTGAAACATATGGACAATTTGCTTGTTTTCTTTGTCTCTTTTCTGCTCTTTTCATTTGTATATGGAAACCATGATTGCCCCCTGGATTCCATTTGTGGAAATAATCGTTTTGACATACGATTTCCTTTTGGATTAGAAGAGCCTTGTACATATAATCCTGGTTTCAATGTTAAATGCAATAATCAAGGCAGAGCAATTTTAAGTCTTCCAGGTTCAGGGGATTTTTATGTACGCGATATCAACTACCTCACGCAAGAAATTCAACTTTACGATCAATTTGATTGTCTTCCTAAACGGCTTACTGATTTTCAACTTCCTTCTTCTTCTGTCTTAAAGCCAGTTTACTATCGAAACTATACTTTCTTGACTTGTTCGACAGATTTGGTCATGTCCCGTTTCAGTGTGATTGGTTGTATGAGTAATTCTACTATCTCCACTTTGGCTACTTCTTCAACGAACCTTGCTAGCCAAATGAAAACTTTGTATAATTGTATTGTAGATAACACTATGTCTATTCCTGTCTCGTGGACTCCTTTATATGAAACAGTTTTTTCAAGTGACCTTAATAATGATCTTGTTTTAACATGGGATGAACCGAATTGCCAAGAATGTGAAGTAGAAGGAGAGCTTTGTGGGTTCAAGAATGTAACTACTGGAGAAATTCAATGCTTTGATGTTCGTGGAACAGGTAAATATCTTCTTTTATTTATACAATAGTATATTTTTCCCATTTACTAAGGTTCACTAAGAGTGTCAATCATGAATCTACTTAGCTCGAATCTCGATTAGTTGAATCAGGCAGTAAATAACATTTAAGTTTGTTGTTCTTCACATAACACAGTATGATACTGTTTGCTTTAAATCAAGTCCGCAAGATTTTACCTTTATGTTTTGGCAGTATTCAGAGGATTCATTGAAGTTAAATTTATTCTCAATCTGATATAACAGTACTGTTTCTTCATTCAAACTTTGAATTGATTAATTAATACATTGAGAAGTAATTAGTTTAGCTGAGAGTATTAAAGCTATTTATGTGGCTAAGGACAATTTGACTTTTATTGGGTAAGATATTCTAAGCAAAAGGAAAAAGATAGCTGAGATAGAGACTTGGAGGTTTTGGGGTAAGTTCATTTTGAAATGTCAAGTTGTCCCTTCTTATATAGTAATCCAATGTCAAACTTTATGAAGGAATAATTAGGACATTTATATTTAAATGCACCAACTTTAAAATAGGCTTGGATCGTGTAGAAGATGGCGTATGTTATTCTATCACCTTAATGAAATTAATAAATTCAGAATTAACATTCTTTTGCCTTAACATAACCATAATTAATTTTTACTTACAGGCAATACAAAAGGTATACAAATTTTCCGAATTGTTGCACTAGCCTTAGTGATACCAGCCATCACATGTTCATTGGGTGTGACATGTTACATTTGCTATGAGCAAAGCCGAGACAGCCGCCGCTCAGCGGCTGCTCTCCAGAACACTACGGCAGGCGGAGCAGCCGTAGTACCACAACCGGAAACGTCTATTGGCCTGGATGATTCGACGATCGAATCGTACACAAAAGTTGTCCTAGGAGAAAGTCGGAGAATTCCAGGGCCAAATCATGGAATTTGTCCAATATGTTTGGCAGAGTATCATCCAAAAGAGACGGTGAGATGCATACCTGAATGTGAACATTGTTTTCATGCTGAATGCATTGATGAATGGTTAAAGATTAATGGTACTTGTCCTGTTTGTAGAAATAATCCTTCTCCTGTTCATCTTAATTTTTGATAACACATTTTTTTCCCCCACATGTGATAAGAGAGTTTTGTCTGTATATGATATGTATTGAAACTAATATTGTACCTCTCAATTCAAACTTGTACATAATGTTTGTTAAGATCATAGGCTTATTTATTCGCTTGTGAAAAAAATTAGCTAGTTCTCCTTGCTCGGATGTTACCCTTACGTAGTACTTATGGTTTAAAATTGAAGTATCTCAAGATTTTTTATTGAAGTCTTTTATTTACTTCTTGAAAGTTCAATATTATGGAATTATACCCTAATTTTTTTATTTTTAGTTTTACCTATTTCTTCTTCTAATACGTTAGCATTTAATTTGTTAGACACATATGTTGGGTTTTTGTTGGAAATGAAGAGATGCTATCTCATACAAGAGGGAAGAGATAATTTATTGGATTTATACATAAAGACACTTCCATAAATAGAGAACAAGTTCTCGTGGGATAATTAATTGTGGGATAAGTTATCATCACATAAGTTATTCCATCATATGTGTAGGATAACTTATAAAAAGTAATTTATAAGTCATAAGTAGATGGTAGGCCAAAGAGAAAGGAAATACTACTATACTAAATGTTAGTAAAACAACTTGACTATAACGTTGTTTTTACCATTGACATGCCTTAAATGCAGGGTCGGACCCAAAGGCGGTCGAGCACCCATTAACCTCGATGTAAAATTATTTTTATATATAGTAATTTCTTCAAAAATTGACTATATTAAACGTTCAACACCCAATGAACAAATCTCTTAATGGATGATTTGGTTCTGTGGCTAGTTTGAAGGTTTTGTGATTTTGTCTTTAGGGGAAGTCAAGGGTTTGATTCTCGCTAATAACAATTATTTAGATAATCTTTGTATACTTAACTTTTAGTTTTAATATCTTTTATGTTTTATATGAATTTCTCGTGAGATGATAAAATAAAAAAGTCACGAGTTAAATGTACTTTTTTTATTTCATTTTATGAGGTAACCTTAGATTTAAGAGTCATACAATTTAATTTTGATCGTGAATTCGGTAAGAAATCTTGAAGTTTTTTTGAAATAAAATTTACACATTAATTTGAAAACTATACGTAAAAAGTATTATATGTCAGAACAATTGATAATTTAAGATATAAAAATATAAAAGAAATTAAATTTTTTTAAAAAGACTTGAATCTCGAAATTCAAAAAATATCATATAAATTAAAATGGAGAGAATAATAAATCGCCGGAAAGGATGCATGAATTTGTCATATGAAATAGTAAACTCTATCTTCAACCCTTAATAGTAACTCCTAGTTCTTTGGTTGACATTCTGACATAGAAGTTTGCAATTTTAGTATTTATATTCTTTTTTTTTGTTAAATTTATATTCTTATTCTATATTCTATTTGGCATTAAAAAAAAAAAACTATCCATTTCAATTTATGTTATCTGATTTGAATTACAAGAGTTTAATTAACTTTTTTTTTTTTGTAAAATTGGAAATAGAACTTTTAACTATTTTGAAATAAAATATACATATTTATAAATTCACAAATCGTCTTATACGTCACAAAAGTATTTTAAAAAATCATGGTAGAAAATATTACTATATTTTAATTCTCCAAATAGTAAATAGCTAGGACACAGAGATTGAAACAAAGAGAGTAGATAAATTCTTAAATAACTTGTGCATGTGTTTAAGAAAATAAAAAAATGTTTGAATCTTGTGGTCTTAAACTAAAATATAATAGAATGTGCTAAATTATCTTTTAATTTTGTGATTTTAAACATATCGCGTGAAAAATTATAATTAGGAAATTGCCGAAAAGGAATAAGCTATTTTTTAAAAAAAAACAGTGTAAAGAAAATAGCATATTAATTGATTACCTTTTCTTTTTTTAATACGTCAAAGTTTTGGTGATGAAGCTTATTCCTCAAGTTCAAATGATGAAACTTTCTTGCCCATGTAACTGACGACAACATATATTAGTAGAATTTAGTTTTTTATTCCTCAAGTTGTAATTTTTGAAATTTAAAGTGGTATCTAGATATGCAATTTATTTGGAAAAAATCTAAAATTTTGTATGTGAAAATCTCAAAAAAACATAAAATTTGGTTTGAGCCAATTTTTGAAAATTAAAATTTTAAATATTTTGTCAAATATCATCATTTAATAGATATTTAAACTCTATTCGAACCAAAATTTATGATCAAATACTAATTAAGAACGTAACCTTTTCATTAATCGAAATAGCCGAGTTCTTACATTAAACAATCGAGTTTTATTGAAGGGCTTTTGGAGATGCGCACCGGTCCATTGGAATTCTTTTTTATATATTAGTCAAAATTACCAATTGTCCATTTTAACCTTCCGTACCTTTGATTAGTATTTATACGGTTACCAATTATGATTACTGAAATAAATTATTTATTGGTTTGTATTATACTACAGAGAGATCCTTATTATGATTTTGGATATTAGATAAACATACACGCTTTCTTAAATTAATTGTAATCTACGAACAAACTAATTTTCCATTATGTGTTAATTAAAATTTCCTTATTCTTTATGAAAACTCTGTGTTTCGATACCTATTTTTCTTCATACTAATTAACTGTAGCTAAATAGTTCCATCAAATTAACACAAAAAAATGGAAAGAGGCAGACGAATTAGTTCTCTATAATTGTCAAACCTCAAAGGCTTAAGGGTGCATTTGGTATAACGAAAAATACTTTCATTTCTTATTTACTTTCGGGTGTTTGGTGGCAAGTACTTCAACAAAGAAAATCTTATTCCAAGAATATTTATTTGTAATATAGGAAAACATTACGGGTATGTTGTTGGAAATATTATGGGGATAAGTAGTCTTGCCCGTTTGGATCAACTTATTTTTAGGTGCTTTTGATTTTTAAATAGTTTTTAGTTTTGGAGGTGTTTGGAAAGGTTATAAAGTGCTTTTAAGCACCAACTTTTAGGCTAAAAAAGTTAATTAAAAGTCAAAAATAGAATATCATCTACTTATAATTTTTTATTTATAAGCTACTTTTCATAAGTCCATCCAAACAAACCCTTAAAATGTCACTTATGAAACTTATTTTTACTGCTCTTTAAAAAAGAAATTCAGAATATTTTTTATTCCATGCCACACACCCTAAATAAAAATGTGTCAGGGATATAATCGACTTTTCAATTTATTATATAAGTTAGAATACGCATCATACAAGAATAAAAAAGATTCAATTGGATCATATTAATTATAATAACGTCACACATCATTAACAAAAAAAATTAACAACTAGTACATGATCATACGTATACAGAGTTGACTTTAAAATAATATATGTCATAATAAATTAACAAAATTCATTAGAATCTAATATATATAAGCAGCCTGCTTTTAGTTGATTCCAGATTCCAGAATCATGGCAAATCGCACTTAATCATTTTCGTCCTAATAGTTACCATATGTTTTGTTATCCCATCTACCTTCTTAGTAATCTGTATAGCATTTCGCTTCCGCTTCGCAGGAATTCACCGCCAATATCCAGATAATGGCGGTGAATCAGCCACGGAAGCAGGGGCTAGCCGTGTGGTTGGTCTTGATGAGTCTACGATTCAATCGTACAAAAAAATTGTTGTTGATAAGAACGAATCGAGTTGCCCGATATGCCTGGCGGAGTACATTGCCGGAGAAATAGCAAAGTGTATGCCGGGATGTCAACATTGCTTCCATATTGATTGTGTTGATAAGTGGTTGAAGTTGAATACTACTTGTCCTGTTTGTCGAAAGTGTCTCCTTTTCTCTAAATTGCCTAATTTGTAGCTTGATGTTTATAAAGATTTCCTTTTGTCACAAAATCATGTCCATCTATTCTCTCTATTTTATTTATTCTTAACAGGTAAGGGAATCGAACTCTCACCAACAAAGTGAAAGTTCATGTAACTGACCAACAGAGTTGTTAAGGTTTCTCATGTTCATATATTGTCATAATTCGACTTGTAAACAAATTTAGATTGGATCGGTGAAATTTTGAAAGTTTTTTATACTATCTCAAATTGATACTCATAATTTTCAAGTAGTATTGTCTTAAACATAGGAGTAATGTTTATATAAAGCCTTTTGACCAAGTCGTGACGAGTGACACTCTTGATTCTACCATTGATTCATAGACAATAGAGGCTACCAGAATTAGTGTAGTTATTGACTTTTTCTCCAATGTAGTTGTGATCCATATAATATAAAGTATCTTTTGTTTTTGATTCTTTTCTCCACCCCTCTCCCCTCCTTTCTCTTGGTTTCGTTCAATGATTAATAATTTGTTTTTTTAGATAATAATAGATAAAAACAACACTATCAAAAGCAAGTCTTATTGATAGATGTCGATTCTTTAGACTTCCAAGCATTCATATTAGGTTTAGTTTCTTCAACTCTAATCAAATGTTCATATTTGTTTTCAAGGTGTAATAGTGTTGTGGAATAATTAAATAAGTCTACAAGATATATTAATTACCATTGACTTGCTCAATATGAAAAGTGGTGTCGTTTCTCAACCGTCTTGACTTAGATTTAATTAGTTCTATTTGTGGTGCAGGGAAGGGAAAGGATATAACTCAATGGTTAATTAATTAACGACAATAGTTTAATTGCCGTTGAATATGTTTTTTAGAGGCTTTTAGCTTCTTTGTAAATGCACTAAAGCCTGTTGCGACATTAAATCTAATGACAATTAACTAGTGCTGGTAAAGGATTTAGTGTTCTTTATTAATATGCATATTTATTACGGCTAAAAACTGTTTTTATTGTAGTGTCATACTGAGATTAAGTCATGCTTTTAAACAATAAATTGCCGAAAGTCTTGTCCTCTTCTACAAAATGATATGCTTGTACATTTTTTGTTAGCTTGATACTTAATTTATAGCTAAAGAGGCAAAGCATTTTAATTATGCTTTGCACGTATGTTCTTCTTTCCCCACTTTCTCAATCCATAAAAGGGCTATATGGAAGCAATTATTAGATGAAAAAAAGTACTATCTTGTTTGAAGATACAAAGCTTACAAATTCGTAATATACAAAAATTGGACTTTTTATATGAGTACAAGATTTTGTTGTTTACCAATCTATATAGTTTGTGTTAGTATTTTTAGGGCTTGACAGAGAGAGGAAAGTTAATTACATAATTTATCACATAAATGTAAAATAAAATTTGGTCCAAGTCTTTGTGTCTTGTTTTGCTTGAGAAGACTAAATATAAATATGACAATAAAAGAGATATAAACTATGTTAAATTCATTAATTATTAGTGTCTAGTGAACTTCCTTAAATAAATTTCTCTAAACAAAAAAGTCAAAATCTCCAGAGATGAGACCTATGAGCATTATGAGTCTCTTCTTCTTTCTTTTTTCTCATCATTGTTTCCTTGGTAATAATCAAAAGTTCTCTTCAAACATTTCCATTTGTGGGAATCTCACCATACAATACCCTTTCCAATTACAATCCCAAAACACTCGACAAAATCCAAATTTTTCCCTAAGGTGTACTGATCAAGGCAATACACTACTCAATATTCCATTTTCAGGAGATTATATTGTGCAAGAAATCAACTATTCCACTAAAGAACTAAAACTCCAAAATCCCTCTAATTTTCTTTCAAGAAAGCTTCTACATTTAAACCTTTTTTCTTCTCCGTTTTCGGCTTCTTCACAGAATTATACCTTCTCCTTGTTATCTCATTTTCATGGAGATGTTCGACTATCATGGGATGTTCATCTTGATAGTAACAAGACAAGCACAGAAGCCAGCAATTCCAATGCTCCAACTCCAAGAACAGGTGAATTTTGTGGATTTTTTCCAAGTCTAATCACTATTGATTGTTTATTGAATGAATTGAGTAGAAATATTGTAGCAACACAACTTGCTAATCGATGCTTATGAGCCATTTGTGTAATAGTAGGGGTATATATGATCCACTTTCATAACGAGGGTATATTAGCTCTAATTAGTAAAGTTGAGGGTATATTATACCCTTTTTCCTTGTATAAATTTACCTACAATTACCTTGAAAATGATCAGATTTTGATGTGCCGACCTTGTGTAGCTATCACACCTACGCATTTGCGATATTACGTATACGAAATGTCAATTAGACGGAAAGTCCTAAGGTTTGTGCTTCACTCTTTTATTTTTGATTTTCTACACACACATATAAATAATTTTATATAGTAGTAGTTGATATTGAATTATATTATATAACTAATTATTGATTTTACAACGTATATGATAAGTTGCTTGAATTGACAGGTGGGACTTCACGTAAAGAAATAATCTTGATCTTTTTCGTGGGTGTGTCCCTCATTTTACCATCCGTCCTCTGTTTAATCTGCGTTTCATGCCGAGTTTTTCTCGAACTAAACCACCGCCGCCAAGTGGCTGCTGCTACAGCCTCTATGGCGAGCTTAGCACCAATGCCAATGATTGTGATAGAAGGGCTTGATGAATCCACGATTCAGTCCTATCCCAAAGTGGTTCTTGGTGAAAGCCGGCGAATTTCGGGAATAAACGTTATGATTTGCGCAATATGCTTGGGTGAGTATAGTGCAGGAGAAACACTGAGATGCATACCTGAATGTGAACATTGCTTCCATGTTGAATGTGTTGATAAGTGGTTGAAGATGAATAGCAGTTGCCCTGTTTGCAGAAATTCTCTCCATTCATGATCTTCTCCAGGTGCTTTATAGTATCTTCGGTGACTTTATGATTATACCTGTTTTGAATTGTTGTCTAAATCTTAACATGATTGTGTATATAACTAAAGACGATCGAAAGGGAACTGTAAGTTCTCAAGATTCTTGGTTTGGTTCATTTCAAAAACCATTACTTGTTGGATTCCGTTTTGAAAAGATGAATCAAGCAAATCATGGTGATACAACATAAAATTCAGAAATATCGGAACCAAATCAACATTGGTTTATTACTCTAAAAAGTGAATTACTGCTGTTTGGCCTTGTAAGTAGTTGAAATTTATTGAAAAATACAAACGCATATCTACACAAGTCAGTCAAATAGAGAATAAGCTGACACTTAAAACATGAGGTTACAATTACAACTAGCTACAATAGCAAAACAAACGACCACAGAATTACTTCTTAGCAAGCAACTTCTTTGGAAGCATCTCCAAAGGTGTGGTTTTGAGCAAGAAAAGCCTGGCTGCACGTTCTTACAGAGTGCCTCCACACTTCAACCCACGCACTTGAAGTTCTAACTTTAACCTCTCCATGGCGAGGACCTAACACAACCAAATCAAAGTACATATAGTTTGGAATTATTGGTGACAAAACACTACTGCATTCACCAATGAACAGTAACACAAGCTTACTGGTGACGAGAAAAGCATAGAGACCAGACAACAATATCAATGCCAAAATCATAGTAGTATATAGTCCCAATTTAAATTAGCACATATATCAAAGTATTCATGTCAAACTTCCATACTACTATCTGAGACGAAGAGTACAAACTTAGCAGTGGCAGCTGAACCAAGCAATGCCCGAAGGTCACAGTTCCAACAAGAAGGGAAGACCAATAAACAAAAGACACACATCCTTTTCCCCTAAAACACGATTTTACTCGCAGCAAGGATACATAGGTACCATTTGATTGTGCGGAAAGGAAAACCAAGTATCAGAAAGTTAATTATTCACACTTTTTGATGCATTTAGAAAAAAATAAAGTTGATGGAAATGCACTTAAAAACTTCACCCAGAAAAATTTCCCCTAAAGTCCTGCAAATGTAAGGGGAAAAAAGGGTCTTGTTCTCATTTAAACTCCAATTTCTTTCAAACAAAGAATACTAGAGAATGACTTCCCTGCTTTCTATTTTTTTTATTTTACTGCAATTCTCTCAAGAATCATTTTCCAGAACATCCCATTGAAGCCATAAAGGAGTTTTTACTAGTCACTGAAGCAACACTAAAAACACAAATTAGAAAAGCAGCAGTGCCATCAGCTATGCAAAGTAACAAAAGAAAATAACAAATTAAACTCAGACATTAGCTAAAAGATGATTTAAAAGAAAGTATGGGCCATGACAGATGAGGTGTTTATTAACCCTCTCAAGTATTTCAATGTCAACAGTTTAAGTTTATCTGGAGTGCAGCCAGCAGGATATAGAAGTGTTGGGACTCTCTTACTTTGCCACTAGGGCCACACACCGCAATTTTTTTTATTTATAATCTGATATTGACCTCACAGAAAAGGCCATGTAAACAAGTAACAATCACCGAATTGCGCGGTCATTGGCAACTTTTGAGCTATCCAAAACAGAAAGGGGCACGCGCAGGGGGTGGGGTGGGGTTGGGGGTTATAACAAGTTGTGGAATTAGCCAAAGAGAAAAGTTGAAGCACTGTAATTTTCAATTTGATTAACAACCAGCTGAGAACAAATTGTTACAGCAAGCAGAGGAAGGCGTTAATGATACGTATTGAACAACACACATGTACTAAGCAACAGAAATCCACTATACTATATCAGAGATTATACATACCTCCAGTTCCGCAGCTGAACTAAATTCTTGGAAATCAAAGGTTTTTCCAAGTCTGAATCCTTTGAGACTGCATCTTCCTGAGGAACTGGTATAGGTCTTAAATTATTACTGGGCTCTGCAACATTGCTTTCTTTCACACCGGAGCTCGCTTCCACAACAATTGGCTCAGAAGTACCAGAAGCTTCTTTTTCTGTTTGAATACTTTCAATCGCAGATGCAATATCAGTGCCAACAGTAGAGGCAACAACACTCTGCCCAATATTTTCTGGACTGTCTGGAGTGAGTGAGGACAGACTTTCACCTTCATGGTGAACTGCATTTACATTGACATCTTTACCAGTCCACACTCTACTTCCTCCGCAACGATCTACCACCTTTCTGGCCAATACCAGTCCCTTCAAGACCTGATGATAGAAAAGATCGAGAATCTGGCCTCCACTTTAGCTCTTTGAGAACAGAAAATAAAGTTGCTAGTTCTGGTGTTATTTCACTATCCTTTATATTGTTACATGAGACTACCTTAAGCCTTTCAAGCTCTTTCCATGACTGAACTACTGAATCTAATCCTTCCGTTGTGAGCAACGAGCATCCTTCCAAAGAGAGATTTCTCAAGCTCCTAGAAAAGAAAAAAGTTCCCATTAATCTTGGAAGTGTCAGCACATTTATTATGTTTTCTACTTATAGAGTTCATGGACGAGCTAGATGCAATCTTCTGTTTAGAAAAGAAATGTTCTGCATCAAATTAGCCATAAAAGACGAATTTGACTGCAGTTGGTTTTTCTTTAAAGAAAAGCAGCCAAATTATTAATATTAGATATTATAGAAAGAAATTTTAGGTGTCAAACTGATTTTGGAACACTTTGTGCATTTAATGATGATAATTTATCTACCTCTCAGACCCCACCAAGGGTCTACCGGAAGCAGCCTCTCTACCTTCTCAAGGTAGGGCTAAGGTATGCGTACACACTACTAGGGGTGGGCATTCGGTATTTCGGTTCGGTTTCGGTTTTTTTTTTCGGTTTTTTCGGTTTTCGGTTCTTGTACAACGTGTACCGAACACCGAACCGAAATAATTCGGTTCGGTTCGGTTTTTATTATTTCGGTTCGGTTTTTGTTATTTCGGTTCGGTTTTTTGTTATGGGCCTGCTTAGTGGGCTTTTTAAAATTTTGTAATTTTTCTGTTTATTTTATTTATGTTTATTTCTTTTTGCTTATTTTACTCTGTTTTTCAAATTATTGTATGATTCAAAATAATAAATTATCGTTAACATTGAAAT
>JAJOOR010020583.1:0-11033 GCA_036250505.1 Solanum acaule | reverse complement strand
TTCAAGCACAAGATGATAAGCGAATGTAATATTTTACCACGATTCATGTTTTAAGGACTAATTCTTCCCTACTTCAAGCATACTCAACTGACCTTGTTACTTCACTATTTACTAAAGCATGACAAGCTTACCCCCTGAGTACTGTAAAAATTTATGCAGAAATAAATAACAGTCTTGAAAAGGTACCTCCATCTCCATTTTGTAAGAAGCTAATCTAGCCACTACAACTGCAGCAGTCTCTTGATCAAATCCTTGCACCAATTCCTGGAAAAAAACAGATTTCTTGCAGTGTCAGGATCAACAAACACTCGTATGCTCCCCAAAAAGTTCAAACAATGAGATACAATTCCTCAACTACTTGAAACAAGAGCAAAATCCAAACGGGACATTCTTGTTCGACGAGGTACCCTTCGCAGGAAACCCTCCTCAGAGGACTTCAAATAAATATAAAAAGATTCTTTCAGCATAACTATTTCATATTGAAATGGGCTGAATAATGTGGTCTCTCTCTATCTCTTAAGTTTCCTTTCTCTGTTTTCTTGTTTGTGGGGCCAGAGGAATTAACCGAATTCTTCTTTTGTCCTTTAGGAAAAAACTGCCTCACAAAGCACAACTCAAAAAATTACCAGAAATCAGCAATAAAATTAAAAGACAAGTAACATTACTCTATGCTTGGGGAAAGATACATTTGAGTTTGGAGCTATACAGAAGAGAACAGTAATGGAGTTAATTATGTAACAAATGATACTTCTAACACAAAACTCTTAGTGCCGCACCTCATTACTAACAGCAGCATCAACCCATCTTCTAGTAACGGTGGTGACTCGTAGTTTTGTTTGGCCATCAGGACTCTGGTAACTGCATTTACATCAAAGCCGGCAAATTTTAGATGTACAGTAACTCTTCTTTTCCTCTATCTAGAGTTGTTCAAGAAGAAAAACAGTGTAACCAATCCCTTAACAAAATTTCAGCTTAAAATATTTATTAGAAAAAATAGTAAAGGATAAGAAAGAAATAGAGGTGAATGTTCCTAGGGTTCCAAGTACCTCGTGAGAAACTGTATGTACAATTGCGGATTTATATTGCCTGAAGGGTCTGATTTCTCACTAGATGAAACATCAAAGAAAACAGTTAAGCAAGTGTTTTTGTCGAGACCACACAGCCTCCAAGCTGTAGTATTCCCCTCACCGGTGACCGTGCTGGAAACAGCAGGTCCTTTCTGCATAGCACCAAATGATCAATATCAACTGTCAAAACTGTAACTGAAAGAGTTAACTTTTCTTTTGCAGGGGAATAAGTTCCCAAACTTGAACTTAACTGGGCAACTTTAGGTAAAAATACCCACTACTGATAATATGTAAAAGTTTAGTGAACCAACCTTATCTAAAGATGTGCATGGTCCAATTATCCCTTGAATTTTAATATCCTTGGAGCAGTTGATCTCTAATGTACCACTGAAACAATTTAATGTATCAAAATCATTGAATTAAAAATAAAATAAAATGCAACTGTAGCAGTAGAGAGTCAGAATTCTTCGTTACGTCATTATGCAGGCAATACATATGCTGCAAAAAGTACAACTAATATGAATTCAAATACATACTTCTGTAACACTGCAATTCATGAGAATCACTTGCCTAACAAATGTTCCCAAATTACCATGGTATATCCTTTTTATGTTGAGGATGACTGTGGGGAGTGAAAGTCCTTCAGGGTTTTGTACTTCATCATTGTGGAGAATGCAATGAGAACTTTTATGAATTAAAGTAGAAAGAAAAACCCAGTATACATAGAAAACACCACAAAACGTGTACCAAAACTCTCTAAGGCCTAACCACTATGTCAAGTCCCTTGAGTGTTAACCCAACTAAATCGATCAACTAGAGTGTTAGGACTTTAACTGGTTGTTTTCACGCTGCGCTTCTATGAAACTAAAAAATAACAAATAGGGTATGCAATTTTCGAAAATTCAATCCATCAATCACCTACTATCAATCAAAAAATAGTTGGGATATATGAATATCTTCTGCTCTATTGGGGGATATTTCATTCTAACACTAGCATGTAATTTGTCTTTGAATTCAAGAATTCTCTAAATCTTAAGGTTCTCCAAATCTCACAGTTGTCTCTGCCTGGACCCACTATAAGTGCAACAATAACTAAACCTTAATCTCAACTAATTGGTATTAACTATATGGATCCTTGATTCAATTGCACTCAACTTTTAGCTAAGTCTACATCAAGTCCTGTATTTTGAGATATTATGCTATCTAGCCAAAGGATGAGCAGTCTAGTTACCAGTATAATGGAAAATGTGCAACACCCACAATCTATCTAAATTGTAGTGTCAAACCATATCTATTGAGCCTCCCTCCACCCAGTTTCACTGATTTCTTCTTGTTCCTGATTGTAGCTCGGGATCCATTCCTATAATGACCTCCATGTTTCAGGGGAACAACCTTTTTATAGGTAAGAAAGCTGGACATAAAGCTTTCATTCAGCTAACATCAAGCCTTAACTTTATAATTAGGTACCAACACGTTATTTTTTCAATTTTTCCACTAAAATCATTAATAGATATGAACTGCATTTATTACAGAACTGATTATCCTTTTTAAGATTAAGAAATGATGTGTGAGCTGAATTTGATTATGACGACTTCCATCAAGATTGCCAATTTTACTCATAAGAAAGTTGGACATATAGTTTTAGTTTGATAATCAGGTACCATCTTGTCAGTTCCTTTCAATTTTTTCATTGAATTCAACTGTACTAGATATGCACAGCCTCTATAATAAGGCCCATCCTTTTTATTCACAATTACATATATGTTGAATACTTTAACCCATTCTCTACAGTTATCAACATAAATGTCCCCTCACTGGTATACAACTTGGACCCCAAAAATTAAAAACAACCTCCAGACAAGTATATCTTATATCATAGATGCTTTTAACTTTAGTGCCTCTTGCTAGAAAAAGTCCCGGACATAAAGTTAAAATTGGTTCCACATTCAAAACAACCATACTTAAAACATAGCAAAATTAGTGTCCTTTGCAAATAAGACAGAGCAGAATATTATCTCAAGAAGCTTACTTGAAGGACAGCCCAAGAGACTGTTCACCATATTCAAAGATTTGCTTGAAAGAATCTTTGAAAACAGAATGACCAAAGCTTTCAGCTAGAACAACTAATCCTCCTGTTTTTTCAATAGCTACTTTCATCTCAGCAACCCCAACCTGAAACACAAAATTATTAGTACAAAACCAAACATGCATCATCTGCTGCCAATTCACCGGCAGCATTAATCAGTCTAAATTAACATCTAACCTGACATGAATAACACATCGATATGCAAATAAATTAAATGTACACATGATGGAACTCAACACACTAAGAGTCCAAATATAACACACCAAGCATATGATGCTCATATGTTGTAACATTTGTACAGTCAAAATACACACATGTCATAGCTTTTAAGAATCCAGCATAATTGTAAAAAGATGTCAGGATCAAATGCATGATTAGTAACTAGTGAAACACCATCACCTTCATTTAAATAATTCAATGGCAGATAACACACATGTCACCATGCCAAAGCTACTACACAGACAAACCTGATCAAGTGCTGAAGCAAACACATCCAAGACGTGACCTTGACTAACAAGCTGTTTTGCGAGTTCCTCATAGAAATGGACAGCCTTTTTGAAAAAGGGTGCTGCATCCTTGTGCAGATCCTTATGAGAACGAACTGGTTCTGATAGATCTTTCGACACAATCTGCAAAAAAACAAGGAGATTTGTCAAAGAAAAGGAAAAAGCATTGAGATTCATTAGTAGTAAGGATTTTATTTACACGGGCAATTAATGGTGGTAGAGACAAAAAAAGGAAACAACTGGTTTTTCTTCATTAAGGATCTAATTAAGTGTCAGTCTCGTGAAGATGCGGGCAACTGTATTCCTGACTCAAATATGTTTCAACAATATGGTTTTTAGCCTCAAAATTTAGGCCAGCATCAGAGTGACTGAGTCTTTCATGAACCTTGGGAGAAGGTAGAAAGAGCAGCGAGAGACCATTTTTTTTAATAACTATGGCGTTGGAGCCATCTTGAGCACCTCGACTAATTCCACGGGGTAGTTGCTACCTCCCATCAGCACAAGTACCAAATAACTCTATCCACCAAGGTTTGGATAGATGGGAAGAAACCACCTACTGTTTTTTTTTTTACTCTGCTAAGAATTGAACCTTAGACCTCATGGTTGTCAATCCACTTCATTGACTACATTAATGATAAGACAAAATAAGCTACAAGGTTATATAAGGGAAGTGAATTCCGAGAGTTATCAATACTTTCCGAGAATCTCCAAGTGTATCACGACATTTATATGCAATGGAAAAACAGAAAAGTTTGCCTAGTGTATTTACCTTGATTAAAATTATGAATGGTTTTGGTGGGGAGGAAAAAATTTCATTAAAAATGCTTTCCAAATTTCACCATGAGAAAAAACATTTCCAATATCTTGCAGTGTTTGGTAAGGCAAAAATGTGGGTACATTAATTGTGCAAAGTAACTGCTGAGAGTGATGATAGTGTTCTAGTGATATTTTGAGTATTTCAGGTCGATAATAATGCTAAGTGTTAATTGAAGCAAGTAAGAAGGAGTAGAAGTTAGGATATTTGTGAAGGAAAGTGGCTTTCTCCAAAAGCAAGAGAAGTCCATTTTTCCATTTTGATTAAAAGTATTGTTCTTCCAGAAATTATTCCCCACAATTCAAAGTAGCTAACACTCGTTGTAGTACCCCATACACATCATAAATAGACATTCAAACCATAATTAGATGTATGCAGCCATGAAAATCTCAACCTTATCATAAGCCTCACCTCAAACAAACAGAACCTTTTCTTCCTTGGGTTGGGGAGACAGGTAATTTTTGGGAGTGTGATGTGACAAGCAAAAAAAAAAAGTGAAAACAGATAGTAAGGCTCACCGTCCCAGGTCCCTCTGTGCATGGACCGCCCACTAAGGCCATGATCCGAGCACCAGTACCAGCCACACAAGCTCCAAGCAATCCAGCTGCTACACTCAAAGCAACACCAGTGCAACGTAACGCTCTATTACCCTGTGGGACTGGCCATTGATCCGTGCTCAATTCATCTAACAACTACAAAAACATGCACAAAAAACAAGTCAACACAAAAATTACTAAGCTACATTGCTACATCAATCAAAAAGATAATTATTATCAACTGAAACTGACAGAATTCAAGGTATATTCACACTCCGAAGCAGGCAATAAGAATCTAGTAACACCGAGATTAGGAACCCCAATCTGTCCACCACCCTTCTGCATCCCGGGGCCACCACCAGTCCGTCTTCCACCCGCACTACCAAGCCCCAATTGATCCAAAACTTGATCTTTCGACAACTCCTTCGACCCCCGAAAAACATACACCTTAGACATATCTGAAAACCCCAGCTCATGCACCTGAACCTGCGTCCCATACGATATAAACCCCACCATAGCATTATCCGGCAACATATCAATCGCCCTTTTCAAGGCCGATTTCGCAAACTCCAACTCCTCTTCCAACATACAAGTATCCAAAATAAACAAATAAATCGGTGAAACAGAAGATTCCGGTAAAGGGTTTTGTGGGTTAGGATTAAAACTCTGTGGGGTTTGAGAAGGAAGCGTATATTGAATCGTAGTGAATTGAGGGTAAAGCTCTCCAGGTACATTGGTTTCAGAAATACCGGAATAATGTTGAGGGAAATGATTACGCTGGAAACAAAAAGGGCAGATCCAGATTAAGGCTTGGAAATCTACACGAGCAAAAGGGTTGAGAACAGCGGTACAGGTTTTACATCGGAGAGGTACATAAGGAAGTGTAGGAAGATCAGTATGAGGACGGATCAGATGGATCGATGAAGCAATTGGGATAACGCACTTGCTAGCTTCAACTTTCGTCCTAGGCCAAGCATTCCATGTCATACGAACTCCATCGATCCCTTCAGCATCAGGTTGTGCCATCTCTGTCGCCATTGATCCAACAAAAACCGAAAAAGCTCTTCCCTTTAACGATTTCCGGTTGAAATTCTGGATACCCAGATACAGAAAGTGAAATTGGCGCGACCCCAAAAGGGAGGAAGGAAGGGTGGGTGGGTGGGGTGGGGGGCTAGAGGGGTCACACCGAAGAAACAAGGAGGAAATCAGTCAACACTGGGGAAGATGGAAGAAGGACAAAACAGGGCAGAGGTGAGTTGGTTATGTTAATCTTGAATGAATTGGGGGATTTTTCAACAATATATGTTATTGTATTAATGAAAATATTTATTTTATAATTTCAACTTCAATTTGTAAAAATAGATTAAATTATTTTTAAAATAAAGGCCCTATTCTTTCCCAACTTCATATGTGGATTATACTGGATTAATTGTTGTTCGGATCATTTGATAATTGTTTTGGAGGTGAGTTATGCAAGTAATATCACGTTTTGTAACTTGTTAGGAGATAAGTTATTTCATTTGTAATATTAGTGTGATGTTTGATTTACGAGTTATAAATTTAGACTAATACATGTATAGTTATGAGAAAATTTATGTAATGTTTTGTGTATGATAAAGGTGGAATAACTAATATATGAATATCTAAATGCTACGTAACTAATATATGCATTATATAATACGTAAATTTCTTTGTAATTAATATCTTTATTACTAATATATGCACAACTTTGATCAATTTTGTAAGTTGAATAGTGATTTGCTCACAAACTTTACTATTTGTGTGGTTATGAATGTTGTTCATTATGGATAAAATGAAAAGTGTAAGAGCATTAAATTTTTTGTATATTTAGAAGTGTGTCATTCATCTTTTCAGATAAACAAACAAACAATATACACATATATAATACATGAGAGATTTATAAGAAGGCATGGTGTTTGCGTCTAACATTTCTATCTCTTTATATATACATGTCGTCGTATTTTATGCATGTTTGTCTAATTGAGCATGGAGTTTAAGAGAAAAAAAAAGAAAATAATAGTCAAAATAGAGAAACAGACTAAAATAGTCTCTTATCTTTGAATTAAGACTCAAAAATTCTTAAGTTTTCATGTGGAACACTAATAGTCCCTCATATTTGCAATATTGTTGTACTTTTGGTCCTCCCCAATTTTTTCTCATTTTTAACATTGATTTTATCCTCAATTTATGTATGAGATGTTTAACCTCCTTTTTACATATTTATTATAAATAATAATAACTTCATGTGAGAGACTATAACAAGAGAAATTTCTTGTTTTGTTTAGTACACACATTATTGCAGCTAAACTCAAGAAGTTAATCACGTCGATTTCACATGCAATGGTATATTTTTTTCTTTTATTGCAACGTCATATGTCAAAGAGTTCTAAGTTAAGCTGCAATAATATTTCTATTGATCAAATTAAAGTGTTCTTCTCACCTTCTCTACATGGAACTATTATTTCTACTAAATATATAAAAAGACGATTGAACATTTCATCCATAAAATTATGGACAAAATTTTAAAATAGGTAGAAATTTGGAGAAGGACCAAAAGTGCACCAATATTGCAAACATGAGGGACTATTAGTGTTTCATGTAAAGAATTAAGGATGACTTTGACACTCTGTTTGGATAATTGTTACCCATTATATTGTATTGTATCGTTATTATACCTACAATGTTTGTTTTGATTGTTACTTAAAATGTATTGTATTGTATTGTTAAATTCCGTTGTTACGTAACAATGAAAACCTCATTTTATGGAACAACCAATTTGGTGTGTTTTCATTGTTACTTAATTTCTTTTTGCAATTATATCTTTACATAATATTTCATAACACTATTTTACCCTTTACCTTATATTATTTAATTCTAGTCAAACTTCATACCCTAGAATAATTAAGGATATTTTAGTAAATTTATAAATTACAATACAATACGATACAGTCAAACCAAACAATAAAAATGTTATTAAACAATAACAAACAATACAGTCTAGCAAAATATTGTATCTACCATACAATAGAGTACAATACAATACAATACATTATGAAATAATGGGTAACAATGATCCAAACAGAGTGTGCGTCTTTAACAAGGGCATATTTTGAATTTTTTTCTTTTCAAAAATATATTTGGATTATTATTTATTCACGAGTTTCACACTCCCATTTTAATTTGTCCCCTTTTCCCATGTGAACTTTCACACCATACATGTATTAAGATACACATCAACTATCATTTGTTTTTACATAAATGATGTTAGTTCAAAGATGATAAGAGAATAACTCGTGAATCAAATCATAAATCTCTCATTATATATAGTAATATCATTTGTCTAAAAAATTTATGATTGATTTAGTGAAGTGTTATTATATATGTACGGCGATATTTATATTTCGATCTTAATTATTTCATATATAAGGTCCGGTGTAAAGAGAATGACTGTATATGGTGATAGTTTAGGTGAAAAAAATAACAATTCAAATAGGAACAAATCTATACAAACGGGTAAAGGTGCCATACTATATGTATACCCCGTTTGAAACTTTATATATTTATAAGAGTGTAACCCACTGTCGCATGAGACATAAATAACACATGATGTAAGACCTTTTCTATTGTCTAGGATATATTCATGCATTTCATTCCAATGAATTGAACAATTCATGTGATTGCTTATCGTTGGTATCATGATTTGAAATCATGATATTAAATCAAATTAGTATGAAATTGAAGATTTATTTGAACATGTAATTTAGATTGTAAAATTGTATTATTTTCATAAAATGAAAAAACCTTTATTTTCGAAAATCATTAAAACTTCTTCAATTCTTACACAATCTTACCAAATGAACAAACCATAGCTCATAAACAAAATATCACAATATCCTAAAATGCCGTATTGATAAATTGCATATTTCCATGTTTCATTTATAAATAAATATTTACAATTACAAGATCTGAACTACACATAATTTTATAAAGACCCATCAATCAACAATAGTAATAACTAGTTATTCGTTAACATAATACTTTCACATGGTACGAACAAACTCTTCACGCTGAACATGATTATTTTTTTTTACAAAATTTAAAATGATAAATCTTTTTTTTTAAAAAAAAAAAATATAAACATATGCTCCAAAGTTCACATTTTAAATTTTTTCAAGTCATGTTTTGAAATATCAACATTTTTTTTAAAATAGAGGCTTTCGGTAGTAATCTCTCCACCTTTTCAAGGCAGTGATTGATAATAAAAAGTAGTCAAACCGACCAATACCAAACAAACCACATGTGTTAAACCATAACAGGAGGGTAATACAGTCATTTCACACAAACACCAATGGAAAAAGAGCTCGTAACTACAAGCACAACCGTCCTTGTTTACCGTATAATAAATCGAAAGGAAAATTGGATTTTTCCATTTGCTGAAGAATAATTCTTCAATTTTCGGCTGATTTTCATTATCTCTTTCACTTTTTTTGTGAATTTGGAGGAGACAGTGCATGTTGTAGATCAGGATGTTGTCGCTGCAAAGCGATCCACGGCAGTATCAGCAACAGTTGTTGATTTCTAGGGTTTCACATGATGGTGATCCGAGAAATGATTCGTCGTTTCCGTTTTATGTTGAGTCGGTTTTGTCATCTGTGAATATCAAGTCTGACTTGTCTAGAGAAGGTAAAGTAATAGTATATTTCGAGCTGTTTTTTTGAATTTGGTTAGTTTGATGTGTTTAGGTTAAAATAGTGTTTTTATGTTGAATTTTGATGTTAGAGGGTAAAGTAAAGTATATTTTGAGATGTTTTTTGTAAAATTTATGTAGTTTGATGTGTTTAGGTTAAAAATTGTGTCTTTATGTTGAGTTTCAATGTTAGAGACTAAAGTAAAATATTTTTCAAGCTGTTTTTTATTTTTATTTTTTGTTTAGTTTGATGTGTTTAGGTTAAAATTTGTGTCTTTGCGGTGAATTTTGATGTTAGAGGGTAAAGTAAAGTATATTCGAGCTGTTTTTTTTTTTTTTAAATTGTTTAGATTGATGCGTTTGGGTTAGAAGTTGTGTCCTTATGTTGAATTTGGATGTGAAGTAAAGTATATTTAGAGCTGTTTATGCTTTTTTTTTTTTTTTTTTATTTAGTTAGATGTGATTAGGTTTGGAGTTGAGGTGTTTTGCGGTTAAAAAGTCTTGGTTTTTACAGTTGAATTCGGTGTTAAGAGGGTTTAATTAATTAGGAAGATGATTTTGAGTATTAGAGAGTATGTATATATTTTTTTGAAGTGGGATTTTGTTTTTGATAATTGTGGTGTCCGACCTAGCTTATGCGCAACTTGACTAATTGCATGGATAGCTTTGTCAAGTTGAAAGGCTAGAAGCTTAAGATAGTCATGATTTTTAAGTGCTGAGACGTATTTTACAAGGACTAGCTTTTCCCTTATGCCTTTGTCAAGTTGAAACTAACATTCAGTGAGTCCTGTGCTGGATTCGTCCAACAAATAATGGTTACCATTAAGTTGAGGAACATAAAGGGAAAAAATGAAGAAGATTAGAATGGAGGAGGGAAAGCATTTGCTTCATGGTTTGCTTTTAATTCCAACTTATTATGCAGATAAGGGTAACAAGCATGGGCTTCGGGTGACTAATGTCATTATTAATGATATTAGTGTCCAACAATGGCAGATTGTATTGTTTAATATAACTATTATTAATAGCACAAAGTTGAGATCTTTGGACTTCCAGCAATTGGATAGTTGAATGCCATATATTCCAATGTTTAACCTACATGCATATTGATATAGGAATATGAAAGTCGAAGCACCGATGAATTTGACTGTTGAAAACAAATAATATCCGAAAATGCTAGATAGTCCAATAATATCCGGCTATGCCAAAGATCCCATTTAGTTTTTTTTTTTTTTAAAAAATGAAGTAAGAATATTATTAACAAAAGAGCATTAACTAGCCCGTATACAAAATGTAGAAAATCTGTCAAAAATACATGA
>JAJOOR010020582.1:0-25096 GCA_036250505.1 Solanum acaule | reverse complement strand
ACCCATTTCCCACTCAATTTTACCCCCTGAATAAGAATATGAAGTCGAATTTCCGAAATCATGCACGGATTTTGAGATATATGGAAATTACAATTATAGGTGTTTCCGAAGCACATTTTCGGGCATTTTTGGGGTCGTTTCAGAGAGGGAGGTAAAGAAAGGATCCTGTCTATGTAGTATCTCCATCTGTCCGTGATTCAGTGCCTGGTGCAGCAGTCTGTACTTGGGCATTAGTTCCCGGAATCACCTCGGAAAAGCCAGCTTCACAAGATTCTGTTGATTGTGAGTCTGCCAGAAAGACATGCATTGCCCTGTAAAATCCCCTGGCCCATGAAGGAATATTAGGGTCCAGGGTAATGGTTTTCCTGGCAGAAGTGGGCCTCTTGTCCTTGCCTTTTCCAGTAGTTGTGGGTAGTTTCGAGACTTTTCCTTTTGACGTAACTGCATCCTCCTTTATCGCAATCCCTTTGGACTTCTCTTGAGCTGGCATTATTCTTTCAGTAGCTTTTGATTTAGTCATGTCTGCAAAATCTCGAAGAGAAGTTAGAGAAACTTAAACAAAAGCTCATCAAAACAATTTTAGACAAACTTGCCAAACCAGAGGGCGACTCGCCAAATTTCTTGGGAAAGCTAGATCGAGCTTGCCTAAAGGATTAGCTCTAAAATTGTAGCAAATAGGCCATGGGAAAACCACTCAGCGTGTCGCCGTTAGCTTTCGGTGAACAAAGACAAGCTCGCCGAAAGTTCCAGTGCACAAAGGCTAAGGGGGTGCAGATAGAGGGCGAAAGAGAAGACTTTCGGTGAGTCACCGAGTGCTTTTGGCGAACTCAGGCTTCTCGCCGAAAGTTGCAGAAACCAACAACACATATAGCATGAAATTAAAGGCAAGATGGGGTTATTAGGTGAACCGCCGAGTCGTTCGGCGAGCTCAACCCAGCTCACCAAACGGCTCAACGTGCCTATTTTCAACCCATCTTCTCGAATTCAACCCCGCAACCCCCGAAAACAAAATCAAAGCATGCACTAGTACAATTAATCTCAGACCCATAACACCCATTGCCCCAAGATATTCGGATTATTCCTAGTTTTGCCAAATTTGCCCATTTGATGACTTTTGCCCTTAAGAATGGTGTCACCCACTCTATCATTGAGTAATTTACGTCATTTGGCACAAATACGGGCTACTCAAACTTCACCCTATCAATCTAGCCTACATCCAAGCATTCCCCACAAGATTTTACTCAATTAAAGACACAAATTTACACGCATTCAACGATCAAAACATTACAGGCAAGATTGTCAAATTTAAAAGTAGGCATATTCGGAACAACTAAGATCAAAGAGGCCCATCACACATCAGTAAGATAATATCATTTGCGAATGAGTACAAAATGAGATAAAAATAAACATGGGATTCGGAAAACCAGCCTCTTATGCCGAACAATATAAATTTGTGATGCTAGGCGGCAAAGTTTTCCAACTTTGAGCACAAATCAACAACCAAAATACTTATGGATTGAAAAAATATTCAAAATACTAAATAGATGCTAGATTTGGAAGGTTAGAAGCAAGGGAAAATGAAATAGTAGGAAGTTTAAACCATTCTTTCTTTTTTAAAACCATCCAGTTCGCACCTATTCGGTGATGTTAGTCATGATCGATGATCCTATCAGCGACTCGCGGATTGGTCATTTACCTCGCCGAGTTTTTACAAGACCTCTATTAGTATGGAGGTCCAAATGGCGGACTATGTCGTGTTCACCGACCTGTTAGGCGACTCGCCGATAGTTTCAAGGGTTCGCCAAGTTTTACTGACTCTCATTTTGAATTTGTCTTAAGTCTAACAACGGTCTCAGTTTGTGTAGCCGACTTCGTTGGTGATTCACCCATTGGATCTCTAACTTGCCAAGTTGCACTTTTCAACATTTCCCTCATGTTATCCTGCATAATCAACACACCATTATTCTAAACTTAAAAGAAAGAAATTAAGACCTTGGGTTGCTTCCCAAGAAGCGCCTTAGTTAACGTCGTGGCCCGACGCAAGTCCTTACTCACTCTCCATAATTAGGGTTGGCCCTAGTGTCACTAGGTAGCCTCAATAGTTCATCTGAGTGGGGATGAGGCACTGTATAACTCATAAGTGTCATGATCAGCTGGATAGATCTAGAATGAGAGCCAATCATCTGATTCAACACTTCCATATTCTCCTTCATCTCTTCCAACACTTGATCTTGTTCGGTGATCTTTTGGAGAATGGTTTGTAGTGTGTCCTCGACATGATTGTTCTCCCTGTGTCTAGACTTTTTCCGCTCATGAGGTGATATGTACCTCCCCTGACTTTTGCACTGGTCTTCCACCTCTGATAATTTGGTGGCCAAATCATTCAGCTGAGTTACCAGTGCAATTAACTTGAAGTCTCTCTCGACTTGTTGATTCGTCTCAGCAAATTTGCCACCATTTCCCTCAGCCATGCTCATGGTATCTGCGTACAACAACAACTCAAAAGAAAAACAAAACTAAAAATAAAGTTAATAAAATACGACTAAGAAGACCAAAATTTTTACTAAACTACCAATTCTCAAATAACACCACTCCCCGATAGCGGTGCCATTTTGATGTTCGATGTAATCAACAGACACTATTTCGGTTCAAGTGCCAAACGATCACGTGTAGTGATATAACCCAACCAAGGGTTGGGATCGTTCCCACAGGGAGTGGTTTTGAGAATTAGTAGAAAAATAAAATCAAGTTCTAATTAGTCATAGCTATAAATATTAACGAATAAAAACATATTAAATATAAGGAGTGACGCAAGCGTCAATTATCAATGGAGATTTGTATTAATTAACAACTAAAAAAAGAGTAAAAATTTAAGGAAACGAGATATGGAAACGGTATTCTTGGGATGTGATAGGAATATGAGTTAAACTAGACTATCGGGTACATGCTTTTGATAGTAAATTGTTGAGCATTTGTGACTAGGCTAGGCTATAGTGGGGGTAAATTCTTTCTTGAGCAACTTACCCCGAATCAACTCGGTTTCACTCAAACACCGAGTTGCCGCATTAAGCACAGCCTCCATCTTACCCCATTCACTCTATCGAGCCGAATGTGTGGGGAAGGACTAGGATTCACTATCTCGAGTTGAACCCATGTCGACCCAATACCACCGACTATCAATTTAGTAGTCTTAGTTTTACGACCTCTCTCTTGAGCAAGCCAAAAACACTAAGATGAAATCGTATTTTCAACTACAATCCCATTCAGTTCGTACACAACTATTAAATGAAATAACATTTAAACAACAAATAAACCATCAACAAGCAAGACCCAATAGATAATTTAACCCATATTCACAAAATCACACCCCAAGAATTGGGGTTTTAGCTAGACATGTAAAAGAGATAAAAATTTATACCAATATTAGTTTCCATCAACTGGGTATGAAGAATTAAGTATTAAAACACGTCAAGTGTGAAGAATCTTCAAGACCCACGTCCAATTTCTTGGAGTTGAAACCCTTTGAATCTTCAAGGTCTTAGAACAAAGTCTCCAAAACCCTCTAAAACTTAAAATTATCCAAAAACTGTAAAAAATTTGAATAATAGAAGTGATATGATATTAGAAATTTAAACAAGTATTTATAGTGTTTGAAAATTTGTGCTGCGGAGGACCTTTGGTACAGTTAGTCGGGATCGTCGATACGCTCGGTGATCCACCTTTTGGTCAATTTCATCGCCTTCCTGCTTTAGCCTTCAGCCTCTTCACATTTTGAGCCGTTGGTCGGTATGGTACTGCTTTGCAAAACTGATCGGCGACACGCTGACTGCTCCATTTCATCGCCAACTTGACCTTTTCCTTTTCCTTCAAGGCTTAGCACACTGGAACAAAAGGCGATCTCCAGGCCTATCGGCGACTCGCCAACTGGGCTCGACGATCTTCAAGACTTCATTTCTTTGTTCTTTTCAGCCGCCTTGTTCCTTCTTGCCAAGTAGTGTCCATGCTTTGCCTCAAACTCTAAATACCTGAAACTTGAGGATTTTCATCAAATATTAAGACAAAATATGCATTTGAGGACACTAATTCTATCAAAATATAGCCCTAAATGAGTCCAAATTGTGGACTCGTTACAGCGTTATGAGCTTATGGGGAACACGTACACCCTAGTTTCTCTCTCTCATTGATAACAACAAAGTTTGAATCTTTCTCACTCGTTCTCTAAACAACAATCAATTATTTGTTTCACAAAACCCCCCTTTACTTAGTTGTCTCAGAAATACGTTGATTAAATGAATATAATTGTAAGTTAAAGTTAAGTCTAAACCATATTCCTCATGGGAGATCCCAACCTCCAAGTTGGGTTCTTTACTTGATAATGATCGCTTATACTTCTTTAGGGAGGTGTAATTTGAGTGTATCAAATTTTGGTGTCACTGCTGGGGAATAAGGATTTTAGATTAAGTTTAACTACATTATTGAACTTTAGTAAATTATTTCCTAATTTTACTTTTTCTTTTGTTTTTATTTCTCTCAGGTTCCTACTCTAGTGTATGCCAAGTATATGGAGTCAAGGTGAACCACTGAATCCTTATGATCCAGAATTGAACAGAACTTTGCAAAGGGAATCTAGGTGATGGAGTTGAGTTGCAGCCTCCTAGTGTTAATTATGAGAATGCTGAAAATCAAGGTGGAAATCTATTGGGAGATGCTTTGAGGGTACAGAATCCACCAGAACCAAGGCTGTGTGATAACTATAGGGTCGACTTCAATGCCATTGAATCTGAAGAACCTATTGTTCTACCTCATCTACCTACGGGGCATACATTCGTGGTGATGAGCAGTCTGATGCAGATGCTTACAGCGAGGGGTTTGTTCCCTGGTATGGCATCTGACAATCCACATGGGCACATGGCCAAGTTAAGGAGTGTTTGCAAGAGTTGCGTGGGTCGACCGAATTTAGACATGGATGTCATAGGGTTGAGAGTCTTCCCTCTATCATTGACCGGAGATGCTGTTGTATGATTTACTGAGCTTCTTTATAACTCAATTCACACATGGGATCAATTGTATAAAGTGTTCATGGCAAAATACTTCCCAGTGTCAAAGAAGCTGAACCACAAAGATAAACTCAACAACTTCGTAGCACTGCTTGGAGAGTCTGTGAGTAGTTCGTGGAGCAGGTTTACTGCTTTCATAAGAAGTGTTCCAAACCACCATATTGATGATGAGTCACTGAAGGAGTATTTCTACAGAGGCCAAGATGACAATGGTAAGGCTGTGCTTGATACTATCGCGGGAGGGTCATATGGTGAGTGCACTTTTGAGGAGATCGCTGAGAAATTGGAGAAGATTTCCCAGAACAATAAACGATGGAGTACTCGAAAGTCAGACATTGGAAGAAGCACTTTTGCAGTTCAATCTACACTTAGTCAATCTGCCGATGACATTCGTGAGGAGATGGCTCAGATGAGGACAAAACTTGGGTTGGTGTTGAAGTATGTGAGCGGAGGTACCAAAAAGATAAATGCTGTGAATTATTTGACTAAAAATCCACCACCGATTGAGGAGTGCTACTATGAAGTGGATACTTATGCAGTGAATGATCAGATGGGGGGTTTTCGAGACCACGCCCAAGGTTCCAATTCGGATAATTGGCGCCAAGGTCAAGGAAACCAAGGTCGGAACTATGGAAACTACAACCGAAAGGGTCATTATGTCTGGGATGGGAACTACAATCACAACAAAAACTACAACTGGAACAACTATGGCAATAGAAACGATACGGGTGGGCCATATATTCCTCCTCAAAATTGAGCTGGTAATAGGGAAGCTAGGGGTAGTATGTCACGTATTGAGGATATGATGCAGATGATGATGAAGAGATTTGATTCGACTGATGAGAATGTGAAGGAGATGCGAAACGACTTGTCTGGAATCGATCATAAAGTTGATGCCCATGCGGCGTCGATCAAGCAGCTTGAGAAGCAGATGAATCATTTTTCCACTACAGTCAATCCACGACAGCCCAGCATACTTCCTAGCAACACCATCCAAAATTTGAAGAATGATGGGCATTGTATGGCAGTCACTACTCGAGGGGGTAAGTAGACCATTGATCCACCCATGCCGTCTGAGGTTGAAGTTGAGGTTACTAAAGATGATGATGAGATCGAGGTTACTAGAGAGTCCGAGAATGCGATAGAGAAGGAAGTGGAGATAAACCAGAAAGTTGTCCCCATGCCTAGACCTCCACCTCGCTTCCCACAGAGGTTAGTGAAGAAGACTGAAGAAGGAAAATACCACATGTTTATCAATATGTTGAAGAAAATTTTCATCAATGTTCTGTTGATAGAAGCGTTGGAGAAAATGCCTAGGTATGCGAAGTTCATGAAAGATTTGATGATAAAGAAAAGGGCCGTGAGTTTTGAAGATGATGATAGGTTGCAACATTGTAGTGCCATTGCTATGAGGTCTCTTGTGCAGAAAAAGGAGGATCCTGGTGCTTTCACTATTCCTTGTACCATTGGGTTGCTACGTTTTGCAAGGGAGTTGTGTGATTTAAGTGCTAGTATTAATCTGATGTCGTTGTCTATTTACAAGAAGTTGGGTTTACGGGATCCAAAACCAACTGCGATGCGACTGCTTATGGCCAATAGAACTGTGAAGAAGCCCATTGGTGTGCTGCAAAATATACTACTGAAAGTGGAGTCTTTTATCTTTCCAACGGATTTTGTGATACTTGATTGTGAGGTTTACTTTGAGGTTCCCATTATCCTTGGGAGACCATTCCTTGCCACTGGGCGCCTTGGTTGATATGGAGAAAGGGCAGATGAAATTTTGATTGAACAATGAAGAGGTAACTTTCAACATTTGCAGATCCATGAAGCAGAGTAGTGAGCTCAAGTCAGTATCTGTGGTGAATCATATTGTAGAGACTGGTTCTGAGGTGTCTATTGAAGAGAGGTTGGGTGTTAATGCACTAGAAACGGTAATGATGAATTTTGAAGGTGATGGTATTGAAGACTATGATGAATTGGTCGCCGCACTTGATAGGTTTGAATTCCATTCAAAACCAAAGAGATTAGAGTTAGACATGAAGAATCACGACTCTCCACCTGCAAGACCGTCTGTTGAGGAGGCTCCAAAATTAGAGCTTAAGGCTCTACCATCACATTTGAGGTATGTATTCTTGGGGAGAGCTGGTACTTTACCTGTCATCATTGCGGCAGATTTGAATCTAACACAAGTTGAGGCATTGGTCTCCGTGTTGAAGAGGTTCAAACTGGATATTGGGTGGACTATTACGGACATTATTGGGATTCCTCCTGGTATTTGTTCTCATAAAATTCAACTCATGCCGGATCATAAGCCTAGTATTGAGCACCAGAGAAGACTAAATCCGCCTATGCAAGAGGTAGTTAAGAAGGAAATCATAAAGTGGTTGGATGCTGGAGTTATTTATCCAATTGCAGATAGTAGTTCGGTGTGTCCTATTCAGTGTGTTCCCAAGAAAGGTGGGATTATTGTGGTACCTAATGTGAGAAACGAGCTTGTTCCGATGCAGCCCGTGACTGGATGGAGAGTTTGCATTGACTACCAGAAATTAAATGCTTGGACAGAAATTGACCACTTTCCTATGTCGTTCATGGATAAGATGTTGGACCGACTTGCGGGTAAGGGTTGGTATTGTTTCCTTGATGGTTATTCGGGCTACAATAAGATTTCTATAGCTCTGAAAGACCAAGAAAAGACTACCTTCACTTGCCCTTATGGGACTTTCACCTTCAAACAGATGCCATTTGGGTTGTATAATGCTCCAGCGACCTTCTAGCATTGTATGATGTCGATATCTTCTGATATTGTGGAGGACACTATTGAGGTATTCATGGATGATTTCTCAGTGGTAGGTGACTCTTTTGATCATTGTCTGGATCATTTTGAGGTGCTTAAACGGTGTGAAAAGTGCAATCTTTTGCTCAATTGGGAGAAGTGCCACTTCATGGTGAAAGAAGGGATAGTTCTAGGTCGTCGGATCTCTGATAAGGGTATTGAGGTTGATAGAGAGAAAGTAGAGGTAATAGAAAAGCTTCCACCACCTATCTCTGTAAAAGGTGTTAGAAGTTTTGTTGGGCATGCAGGGTTCTATAGGAGATTTATCAAAGATTTCTCCAAAATTGCACACCCATTGTGCAAATTGCTCGAAAAGGAGTGTAGGTTTGAGTTTGATGATGCTTGTCTGAGAGAATTTTGAGAGTTGGAAGAAAAGCTAGTTTCCGCACCTATCATTATTTCACCGGATTGGGGGCAATCGTTTGAAGTGATGTGTGATGCGAGTGGAGTGGTGCTTTGTGTGGTATTGGGACAGAGGCGAGAGAAGATTCTTCATCCTATTTACTATGCTAGCAAAGCTCTAAATGTGGCTCAAAAGAACTATGCAGTGACTGAACAAGAATTTCTTGCAGTGGTTTTCGCATTCGAAAAATTTCGATCCTACTTGCTTGGTACTAAGGTCATTGTGCATACTGACTATTCTGCATTAAGGTATTTGATGGCTAAGAAGGATGCAAAATTGAGATTGATTAGATGGGTGTTGTTGCTGCAAGAGTTCGACTTTGTGGTGAAAGATAGAAAGGGGACAGAAAATCAGGTTGCCGATCACTTGTCCAGATTGGAGGAAGAAGCTATGCTCAAGCTTGGTGATAGGGCTGAAATTAATGATGTTTTTCCAGATGAACAGGTATTGGCTGCTTCTCATGATCTGATTCCTTGGTTCGCAGACTTTGCTAACTATTTGGCAAGTGATCTGGTGCCATCAGATTTGTCTTTTCACCAAAGGAAAAAGTTTATGCATGATGTGAAGAAGTTTTTTTGGGATGAGCCTTAGTTGTATTGTAGTTGTGTTGATGGGATTATTCGTCGTTGTGTGCCTGAGGTCGAGATGTTGAGTATACTAGAGGCGTGTCACTCATTGCCTGTTGGTGGGCATCATAGTGGTATTCGGACTGCGCATAAAATTTTGCAGTGTGGGTATTACTAGCCTACCATCCACCAAGATGATCATGATTTCGCTAAGTCATGTGAACGTTGCCAAAGAGAAGGAGGAATTTCAAAGAGGCAAGAGCTTCCAATGAATCCGATATTGGTGAGAGAGTT
This sequence comes from Solanum acaule, assembly GCA_036250505.1. Classification (NCBI taxonomy): domain Eukaryota; kingdom Viridiplantae; phylum Streptophyta; class Magnoliopsida; order Solanales; family Solanaceae; genus Solanum; species Solanum acaule. The sequence continues at coordinate 15,943 of JAJOOR010020582.1, read as the reverse complement.
GTTTGATATATGGGGCACTAATTTTATGGGTCCATTTGTGAGTTCACATGGGATGAAGTATATTCTTGTTGCGGTTGATTATGTGTCGAAGTGGGTGGAAGCAATTGCGCTTTCCAACAATGAAGGTAAAAGTGTCACCGCATTCCTGAAAAGGAATATCTTCTCCAGATTTGGTACACCTAGGGAGATTATCAACGATGGAAGTTCCCACTTTTGTAATAAGTTGTTCAATGTGTTACTTGAGAAATATGGCGTCCGCCACAATGTAGCCACTCCTTACCATCCACAGTCTACTGGGCAGGTTGAAGTGTCCAACAGAGAGATCAAACAGATTTTGGCGAAGACTGTGAATGCAAATAGAACTAATTGGTCAAGGAACCTTGATGATGCTCTATGGGCCTATCGCATCGCATTCAAGACTCCCATAGGTATGTCCCTCTACCAACTTGTATATGGGAAGTATTGCCATTTGCCGGTAGAGCTAGAGCATAAGACTATGTAGGCGCTAAAGAAACTAAATTTGGATTGGGGCGCCGCATCGAATCAGCGAATGAGTGACTTGAATGTGCTTGATGAGTTTCGCCTAAGAGCTTATGAAAGTCCAGCCTTGTACAAGGAGAAGATGAAGAAGTATCATGATCAAAGGATTGAAAAGCGAGAATTTGTTGTGGGTGATCTTGTGCTTCTATTCAACTCTAGGTTGCGCTTGTTTCCGGGCAAGATCAAGTCCAAGTGGACCGGGCCATTCTTAGTCACGCAAGTGCTCCCACATGGAGCGGTTGAGCTTGAGAACAGTGAGGGAACAAGGTTCAATGTAAATGGGCAAAGGATCAAGGTCTATGTGGGAAATGCCGAAAATGTGCAAGAAGTTGTTGATGCCTACTATCTTGATGAAGTCTGAGTAATCAAGAGGCCTGCGTCGTGCCGCGACGTTAAATCAAGCGCTGCTTGGGAGGCAACCCAAGATGTACCATCTAGCCAACTATAGGTTTTTCTTTTCGGTTTAGTAGTTCTCTTTGTTTATTTGCCTTTCTGTATTTTTTTAGGTAGGAGTTTAATTTTTATTTTAGTGTTGGCTAGATATAGCATAGGGTCCGTGTCTAAAAAGTGTCCAGAAAATGTAAAAAGAGAGGACTAATGGTTGCTACATGTGCAGGGTCGAAAAGAAAAATCTACAGAAAATGTCTGGTACAGAGGTCTACGGAGACCATCAACGGTCCGTAGGTCAAACTACGGACCCTGAATGGTATCTGTAGACCCCAAGGATCCCTAATTTTTCTAAGTGAAGAAGGGACCTACGGACCCCATCTACGGTCCGTAGGTCGACCCACGGACCGTAGATGGGGTCTCGTGGGTTGAAACCCTAGTTTCTGCCCGACCCGGCCCGAACCTCTATTTATAAAACCTCTCATTTTTAAAGCATTCCCCCATTACCAAAACTCCCCCCAACCATTTTTAAACCTCTCTTCTTCTAAAATCCCTCCATATTACTCCCATATCCCATAAATCACTCCCCTTCCATTTCCTCATAAATCCCAATTCACTTTCCTTTCTCTCCCAAATTCCCTCATTCCCCTTTTTCCAGAGTTTTCGATGTCCGAGTTCGGCAAAAAGGCTAGTAAGAAGTTGTTGGAAGTCTAAAGTCATCACACCATCACCCACTTCCTTTGCTTGTAAGGTAATCAACTTTCCCTTCACTTTGAATTCTGGTTCATTGTTGTTATTGAAAGTCAGGAAGTGGATCTTGACCTTGGGTGTGATATTGTATGTGTTCCTCATGAATTGTATGTTAGAAACACCCATGGGACGATAGATAGTGATTGTGTAGTCTTAGTAATTAAATAACTCGGTGGAAATTTGGTCTAAATGAAAGTTTCGACCTAGGGTTCCTAGTTTTGTATGCAATACATGTTGAAAAATGAGTAATTGGGACCCTAGGGATGACAAACTATCATAAATTGTGTTGAAATGCATGATTAGACTTAGGATGAATGATTGAAATTGTCAAAAATTGGTTCAAACATGAGGCATGTCGGATACCTGGCACAGACTTGATCCACGACACCCCGTCTACGGACCGTAGGTCAATCTACGGACCATAGATCAGGTCTGTGGTCTGTGGCACATAGCAATTCCACTAAGTGTGGAACCATGGAGCTGGACTACGGTCCGTAGGTCAACTTACAGACCGTTCTGCACATCCGTGATTCCCATCAGATCCCAACTTTTGAGACTTCTGACCTGCGGAGGGGATCCACGGACCGTAGATACCCACCGTAGGTGGCCACTGAAGCCACTGTCTGAAAGTTTTTTTTAGTTTTTTCGTTTGGTTCGTTCTTTGTGCTAAAAAATTTTGAGTGTGTTTTTAGGTTATATTGGTACTAATTCACCCTCCACAGGTACCATGGCTCCAAAGAAAGCTCCGACCGTCGCACAAAAGGGCAGGTCCAAATCAACGGCACCAACCCGTTGGCTAATCAATGAAGATACTAATGCGGAGAATGACCCCGCATATATTCCCCCCACTGGAAAGACATCCCCCACAACACCCAGGACTACCTGGAATCAATCCAAGCAGGTGGTTCCCGACGTAGTCACTGCCTCTCAGTTTGATGAGGAGGATACACTGATCGGATCACCGGCTGGGTCTACTTCTGGTTCTGAGTCCGCCTCTGCTTCAGAGTCTGATTCTGGATCCGCCACCGGTTCTAGTTCACATGGTAGGGCTGCCTCATCTGATGAGGTTACTAGTTCGGGGAATATTCCAGTTCCACCTAACACCGACCCTGCTCCAGTTGCTAAGAAGTCTAATAGATGGTGCATTGAGGGTCAATGGCAAATCTACTGGGATGCCAAGATGTTAAATGAAAAATAGAAGATGGACCGGCTTATCATAGAGGAGCGCAGACTTCTCATGGGGAGCGTACACACCATACCCGACATCCACCGGCTCTTTCAGAAACACAAATGCGAGTGGATGGCTCGGAGACCCGGGACTTATAGTGAGGAGATCGTGAGGGAGTTTTATGCTTCCTACACAGCCACTCTAAGGGGTTCTATTCATAAAAATGCTAAGCCCACAGCCCAGGCACCACTCTAGGCTACACTAGTGTGTGGGGCTTCTATAGATATATTTGAGGTCACCATCAGCCGATTTCTCAATGGTCCGAGCACCACTTAGGCACTCAACACCGCAGAATTTGACTACAGGTGGGACATTGTGAGGAGTGGAGCGTTCCAGCAGAATGCAGAGAAGAAGGAGGTTGTATTACTTTGGCTGGGCAGGTACATAGCTATGGAAGGAGAGCGCACGGAATGGGCCAGCACACCGCGCTTGGGTATTCGAAAGGCCACCTTAAATTTGGTAGCCAAGTTCTTCTGGCTTTAAGTAACGAACAGGGTATCGCCCACTAAGGCCGATAAAGCTCTTACTTGGGATAGAGCAGTGATGGTTGCGTATTTGGTAACTGGGTTCGAGATCGACTTTGCCCGCATGCTGTTGGCAGAAATCCATGAGAGGGCATTCAAGTATACCACTACTTTACCTTTCCCATGTATGATTTTCTAGTTTTGCAGGGATTCTGGGGTGCCTATCTGGCATTGTGACAAATTGGTACGTGCGACCGGTACCCTTGACATCGGCCTTATTCGGGATGGGGCCAACGTAGCTGCACCACGACGGGGTCCACAGATTGAGGTGCCGCCATTAGGAGCAGACCTAGTAGCTGATGAGGAGTAGATGTAAGGTGAGGACCTTGCCCCTCTAGCCCACACTGATGATGCCCCGGCCTCCCCATCTCAGGCCTCTAGTCGAGCCCCTAGCTCATCCAGATCCACCCCTTCTTCTGGGTCTGTTGTCGTGCCCCTTGCCCGTGTTCAAATATTAGAGGCACAGATGGCCACACTGCATCATCATGTGAAGCCTTGGATGTAGCGGTCTATCTCAGAGTCTGAGCCCAGGATAGAGAGAAGGATGAAGCACATGATGGACCTGAAGGTCCACCCCATTAATAAGCGCCTGGATGCCTTCGAGTTGAGAGTCCTCGAGCGACCATCCCCTACCACAGATATCTCCTCTTTCCATACTGAGTTGAATCATCTTCGGGATGATCTTGATGCCATCCTAGTTCCATCCATGGATGCGCCAGAGTCCGCCCCTACTGCGCCAACTGATGATACAGTGTTAGATGCTCTTTTCAGCGAGGACATACCACAGTCCGAGTACACTCATGCCCGAGGGAAAAGGCACCGGTCCAGCCACACTTCTGATGCCACTGAGGATGCGAGGGAAAAGAAGAGGGAGCGCCAGTATACTACGTATGCTAGGAGAGCATCTATTGTAGATGGGGAGTTACGCCAGCAGAGGGTTCGTGAGAGTGCTCTTGGGGCGTCGCGTTCTGTGCCCGCTACTGAGGCTATTGCTACTGTAAGAGATGATGTGAGCACTACTGATGGTGCTGAGATGATAGATGGGAGCGCTACTGATGGCATTCCCCATGAAGTGAGCACTACTGATGGTGCTGAGATGATTGATGGGAGCGCTACTGATGGCGTTTCCCATGTTGATCAAACTGGCTCTGGGAAACCGGACCCACCCGTTTGTTGAGTTCTTCGGAGCATTTGTGCCACAGGTTTTCTTCACCTTCACCCAATTCTTTATTGCTTATTTTTGTGTGCTTTGAGGACAATAGCACTTTATTTTGTTGGGGGTGGGGTAAACAGATTGTGAGTGATAGGGTGAAGTCTGAGTAACCCAACTCATAATCCTCTCTTGGGGTTTTCTTGCATGTGTTCTTTTTCCCCAAGACACTGTTTTAATTTCTGTTGAACCGGCATGTGTTAGGAGTGTATGTGTAGAAGCATGAGAATGAATGAAGCATGATGGGATAGTCAAGAATAAAAAAAATGAAACCCATCCAAAAATAAATTGTGATATGTGTTAACATTTGTAGGCTAGAATGAGTTGAATGTGTTGGCTCTTAATATGACATGATAATGAACCAACTTGACCACATGACTTAAGCTAAAACTTGAACTGGGTAACTGATAATCTGATAATGAAATGATGTGCCAAGAGTGTGTGAGAATAGTTGATTGTTCAGACAGTTTTGTGCCAATCTAGAACTTGCCTCGTTGGTCCTGCTAGGATAATCTAGGCTAGAAGTTAGGAAGTGATCATACGCCATTGTTCAAATTAGTCCACTTAAGCCTAAAATGATCTAACCAAATGGTAGCATTATTCCCTTTTGATCCAAATATTTGAGCCTAAAATTGACCAATTTTTTTTATTCACGTAACTCACCTTCCCTTAAAACATTGTCTTGGCCCCAGTCCCTCCTTGGACATATGCACCTTGACTTAGGCCAAAAGCGTAAGTTGAGAGTGGCTAAGCCCAAAAGTTACCTTGATCTTGGCCCTGGTCTGACATCGTACATTATGCACCTCAACCAACGTAAAATGCATAAGTTGATGATGGCTATGAAAAAGGAAACCAAATGGAAAAAGGGTATGAAAAGAGTTTAGTGGTGAAAAGAGAAAAAGTATGGAAAAAGGATGTGACTTTGTGCAAAAGAAGCAAAAGAAAAGTGTTGAAAGAAATAAAAGAAAAAGAAAGTGAAAGAAAAAGAAGAAAGTGAGAAATAAAAGTCAAAAGTCGCATCCTTGGGTGAAAAGAGTTAAGGGAAAGAAATTGAGATGAAAAGTTGCCAAAAATAGGTCAAGGAAGAGGTAAATAGCCAATGTAATGTCAAGGAGGGCAGAAAGTCACTAAAAAGTACCCAAATGTACCACACCTGACTATGAGCCTACGTTACAAGCTAAGAAAAGTCCTATAGTGATCCTACCAACTAGTTTGGAGAGTCTAAGCAGTGAAAATAAGGGAAGCTTATGGTATTGAGCACTAACTGTACTTGAAATTACTTTTGAGCGTGAGTGTTGAATGAATCCTTGTAGTCAAAATCATATTCATTGTGTGAAAAAGGAATTTCATTTGAAGTAAGGGCACTAGTTACATTGTCGGAAAGTTGGTACCTTGGTGATAGCAAAACAGTGTATGTTGTGTGTTGATTGGTCGATCTTTGTTATATCTTGATCCGCATGAGTAAGCTTATTGAGTCTAAGAGAATCGATTTGCACTTGAAAAGGGAGTCGGGATAGAAAGTCATGTGATTGCTTGTGCTTGAATGTTTGCTTCTATACAAGTGTCGTTTAGAGTCGTAGTGCGTCTCTTGAGGACAAACAACGAATTTAAGTTGAGGGTGTTGATATACCATGAGTTTACGATATTTTTAATACATTTCACTTAAGAGTTGTGTGTGTCTAGGGACATTTTGTATTGGTATTAATGTGTTTTTATCATGTTTGCAGGAAATAAGTTCGAACGTGGAAGTTTCGAGACACAACTGAAGAATTGTGTAGAAAAGGGCATCTACGGAAATGACCTATGGACCGTAAGCCTAGTCACGTTCCGTAGATGGTGAACGTAGATGGAAAGGCAAACCTTGAAGGAAAAATCAGGGAATTCTTGACCAAGTGTGGCACCACGACTACAAACTACGGACCGTACGTTGACCTATGGGCCTTCCTGCAACTCCATCAAATGATTTAGAGAAGGGGGTTCCAGTACCTGATTTCAAAAGTATAAGTATGAAACTACAGAGGAGGATCTACGGACCGTGGATTGAACCACGGTCAGTCCTGCTGGTCCATCGAATGCAACTGAGAGCTGGAGATTTTGAGTGTTGGAGAATTGCCTAAGTCCTAAACCACGAAAGGGACCTACGAACCGTAGGTCAGTCCACGGTCCGTAGGTCAATGTCGTAGATCGAAACTGCATCCAGAAACTTTATTTCCTTATTTCATTTCCTTTTTAGTTGGGACTTGTTTTTCTATATATAGGGCATGTAAACCTCGTTTTTGGGGGTTAGACCTTATTACTTTTGTTCTAGTTTTTGGCTTTGGAGATTAACTTGCAACTTTAGCAATTCTTGATTTCCTAAGTTGGTTTTGAAGATTTTTACTTTGAAATTCAAGTTGAGATTCTGGGTTTCTTCTACTTATTACGTAAGTTCATGATTTCTTCATCTAAAAATATGAATTGTGTTCTTGCTACTATAGGTAACTAAATTCACAACTAGGGTTGTGGGAACCATGAACGATTAACAAAGTATGAATAGTAACTAAGTAATTCTTGAATACTGTTGTTGCATGCATTGGTAATTCTTTCGTTTTGAAGTCTTTTTAGCTGTTGCAAACGTTAAAACTTGTCTTGTTGCTACTTGTCGGACCAAGGAGGTAGTTAATAAGAAAAGAATTATCAACATAGATTTAGTGTGATACTATCTAATAATCTAATGTCAATTGGTGCGAGGGTGAAAACTAAGTCATACATTGATGTGATGTCTAATATTGAGGTAAAGGTAAGGGTTAGTAAATTATACACACGTAGCCAAACCAAGGTGCGGGGTGAAATTCTCAAGTTGTTGGACCAAGTAATTAGAGATACATAACTTATCACTTTGTATGTAATACACTAGGAAATGATTACTATTACTAGGATTGCCGCATTATAAGCTTACGGGGAACACGTACACCCTAGTTTCTCTCTCTCATTGATAGCAACAAAGTTTGAATCTTGCTCACTCGTTCTCTAAACAACAATCAATTATTTGTTTCACAAACCCCCCCCCCCCCTTTTACTTACTTGTCTCGGAAATACGTTGACTAAACGAATATAATTGTAAGTTAAAGTTAAGTCTAAACCATATTCCTTGTGGGATCGACCCCAACCTCTAAGTTGGGTTCTTTACTTGATAACAATCGCTTATACTTCTTTAGGGAGGTGTAATTTGAGTGTATCAAGAACTCACACAAAGGTATGAACTTATCCTAATGTCCTCCAAAGTCGATTACACAAGCCCTCAACATGTCCTCTAAAACTTGGATAGTCCTCTCCGACTGCCCGTCCGTCTGCGGATGGAAAGTTGTACTAAAGGTGAGTTGTGTGCCCAATTCATCATGTAATTTCCTCCATAACTTGGATGTGAACTGCGTACCACGGTCTGAGATGATAGGAAGGGGCACCCCGTGCACTCTTACTATCTCTTTTACATACACCTTAGCCAATTGTTGTGCATTATAGTTTACTCTGACTGGAATGAAGTGGGCTGAATTAGTCAATCTGTCAACCACTACCCAGATAGAATCAAACTTTCCCAAAGTCTTGGGAAGACCAACCACAAAATCTATAGCTATTCTTTCCCACTTTCATTCTGGAATTGACATTCTCTAAAGCAAACCTGCCGGCCTTTGATGCTCATATTTTACTTGTTGGCAATTTTGACACTTAGCCACAAACTCCGATATATCATTCTTCATGCCCGGCACAAATATAGTCACTTCAAGTCTCGGTGCATCTTGGTCACACCCGGATGAATAGAATACCGTGAACCATGAGATTCTATCAACAAATTCAGAATCAAGTCACCTACTCGGGGGACACAAATCCTTCCTTTAAAACTAAGCACACCCCCCGCATCTAAAGTCATATCTTGTGCCTTACCAGACACAATCTTCTTTCTAAGCTCCTTCAAATTCTCATCCTCAAACTATTTGGCCTTGATATCCTCAATAAACGTGGCCCTTACCTCAATGCTAGCTAACACCCCACGTTTCTCTGAGATGTCTAACTGCATGAACTTAGATTCCAAGGTTTGAATTTCTTTAGCCAAAGGTCGCTTGGATACACTCAAGCAAGCTAGAATACACATACTCACCGCCTTCTGACTTAGCGCGTTTGCCACTACATTAGCCTTACCCGGATGATACTGGATGGTCACATCATAATCCTTGAGTAACTCCATCCACCTTCGCTGTCTCAAATTCAGATCCTTTTGAGTGAATACATGTTGTAGACTATGATGATCAGTAAACACCTCTCACTTCACACCATAAAGGTAATGCCGCCAGATCTTAAGAGCAAACACTACCGCTGCCAACTCTAAATCATGTGTCGGGTAATTTCTCGCATGCACCTTCAACTACAGCTATGCATAAGCTATAACATTCTTACCTTACATTAACACAACACCCAAACCCGAATGGGAAGCATCACAATAAACAATAAAATATTTACCTTCCACCGGTAGTGTTAGAATATGTGTTGTGGTCAAAAGAGTCTTGAGCTTTTGAAAGCTCTCATCACATTTTTCGGTCCATTCAAACGACACCTCCTTTTTTGTCAACCTTGCCAGATGCATGGCAATAGAAGCAAATTTCTTCACAAATCGACGATAGTAGCTAGCGAGCCCCATAAAACTTCTAACTTCAGTCACAGAGCTAGGATGAACCCAATTCTTAACCGCTTCAATATTTCAGGGATCTACCATTAACCATTCCCTTGAAACTACATGCCCCAAAAAGGCAACTGAAGTAAACTAAAATTCACACTTAGAAAATTTCGCATACAACTTTTGTTTTCCAAGAACATCCAGAACAATACGAAGATGGTCGACATTTCCTCACTTTTCGAATAAACCAAAATATCATCAATAAATACTATCACAAACGAATCAAGAAATGGTTTGAACACACCATTCATCAAACTCGTGAAATCTGCAGGCGCATTTGTCAACCCGAACAACATTACTAGAAACTCATAGTGCCCATAGCTGGTGCTAAATGTCGTCTTAGGTACATCCTCAGGACTGATGGTAACCAGACCTTAGATCAATCTTACAGAAAACTTACGCACATTGCAACTGATCGAAAAGGTCATATATTCGAGGAAATATGTACTTGTTTCGAATGGTGACTCTATTCAATTGCCAGTAATCTATGCACATCCTCATACTACCATTTTTTTTCTTAACAAACAAGACATGAGCACCCAACGGGGAAGCACTAGGTCGGATAAAACCTTTATCAAGAAGTTCTTGGATTTTAGCCTTAAGCTCTCTCAATTCTACTGGGGCCATGTGATACGGAGGGATGGAAATGGGGTGGGTACCAGGTTCCAAATCAATGCAGAAATCTATATCTCTATCCGGAGGCATAACAGGCAAATCAATAGCTCAATAGAGGGAGACTCAACCTCAACATTCCGAATATGAGCCAAATATGCCAAACAATCCTGCCCCACCAATTTCCTAGCCCAAATGGAGGATATGATCTTAGCTGGCTTAGGATTGTACACCCATTCCCACTCTAACTTTTCTCTACCCAAAATCTCTAGAGTCACAGACTTAGTATTACAATTAAGCACAACATAATAGGGGGACAACCAAGTCATGCCTAAGATTATATAAAAGCCCTTCATATCCAATATAACCAAATCAGCCAAAGTTTGGAAACCCATAAACATAACATAACAAGCACGTTAAACATAGGTGACTATGACAGACTCTCCAACTGGGGTAGGAACATGGATGGGGGGCATCAAGTATATCACAAATCATATCAAATGACAACGCAAACTGAAAGGGCACATAAGAATAAGTAGAACCCGGATCAAATAACACATTAGCAATCCGGTCATAGATAAGAATGGTGATGTGATCACTGCGTCAGAAGATTCTGCCTCGCTCTTGCCTGGAAAGGCATAACACTGAGCCCTGTCATATTGACAGGCGACTTCCCTACCTGGCTACGCCGTACCTCTTCCTACGTTACCATTTTCCCCACTTCCACGGCCTCACTGATTTCCTCCTTGCGCACCTTGAGGACATCCTCGACCATTATTACCATTTCCTGCGGGTACCACTGCTCTAGTCTGCTGTTGCGCGGGGTCCAACATGCGTGGGTGTGGACAATTTCTCCTTATATGCCCGGGTTCTCCACAATTATAACAAGTGCGGTCAAAAGATGGCCTGCTGCTCACCGAAGGTGCGATGTCCTGGCTATCCTGAATCAAATTCTGAGGTTGAGTTCCCGAGTAATTACCTGTAGAAGCAGGCATAGAGGACAAAATTGGTCGGGCTGCAAGTGTCGGCCTCCCTAAACCTCTGGAGTAGGAACCTTGAAAGTTACATGTGCTCTTAGCTTTCTTAGCCAACGCCTTAGCCTGCCCATCGCGCCTCACTCCTTCCACTTTCTTCCCAAAATCTGTTACCTCATTAAAACTTTTTCCTACATAAGTCATTTGCACAAACAATACCTGTAACTCAGAATTCAGTCCCTTGACGAATAGACAGATTCTCTCTTCTTCAATAGTCACCAACTGCGTAGCATATCTAGACAAAGCATGGAACTTAGCCTCATAAGCAGCTACAGACATACCACTTTGTTCCAAAGCCATGAACTCATCCTTCGTACGATCTGTCAAGGTTTGAGGCACATACTTCTCCAAGAACATCGCATGAAACTGGGTCCAAGTGAGTGGGGGTAAAGCTGACGTTCTGTATTCCACATAAGCTCTTCACCACTGCTTAGCCTTACCTTGAAGCTAAAAAGTCACAAACTCTAATCCATGTTGATGGACAATACCCAACTTATGCAGTCTCTCATAACAATCTAAGATAAACTCATAGGCATCCTTATTCTCAGAACCATGGAATACTGGAGGCTTCAGTTTCAGAAACTTGGTCAATATTTCGTGTTCATTACCAGTCATCACAGGACCCAACAAAGGACGAAAAAAGGCATCAGCACCTACAGTTCCACCCAACTTGGGAACAGAAATAGCAATAGGGAGTTGGTGGGAGTTTGAGTTGCTTGAACTGCGAGAAGAACTCCAGGACCAACCAATCCCTTCAGGAAAGAAATGATCTATTCAGCTAATACTGGGTCTAAGGGAGGAATACATGTAGTCTCAGCCTGTACCTCTTCCTCTTGTCCAACATCTTCATCATTTTCAACCTCAACATTCTCCTCTATCTCTTTATGATGCGCAGGAGGGAACTCATTTCTGGGAGCATTCTCAATCGGATCTCCACCCCTAGCGGGTGCTACTCTCCATTTGCCCTTGCTCTCCCTCTACCCCAGCCTCGACCGTGACCTCTCGTTGCAAATTCCTCAGCTGGCTCGGTGACGGGAGTTGCGGGCCTAACACCGTTGAACCTAGTGTTAACTATCTGCGGACAGAAGAGTGAAAGAGGTTAGATACCAATTCGAATCGCCAGATACCAATTGGAATCAAGTTATAGCACGAAAGGAGACAAGAGAAAATAAAGAGATTTCCAAAAGTCCTATACTCTCGAAGAAAAGTACAGACGTCTCCGTACCATTCTGCAAGACTCTACTAGACTCGCTTTGGTACACCGAAATCAACAAACCTAGGACTCTGATACCAACTTTTTCACGACCCTGACCATCATGATTAGCACCCACACTAACCCTCCGATGGGAGAACCATTAATACTAATTAGTTAACTCAAGAACTACACATTTAAAGATATGGAAGCATGTTTAAATGTAGAAATAAGTAGAGTTCCCATAAACTCCAAAAGTCTAGTCAATATACCAAAACTCTAACAAAAAATCATAAGTCTAAAGAAAAAGGGGCACAACCTCGAAAGCTAAAACAACTGATCATCTAGAGTACTAATCTAAGTACGAATACGAGGGACTGAGCAAAAAGAGAACTCATGACAGCCTTGAAGAACTGGCTCACCCTTGAATTCAATTGTTCATTGATCTCCTAAACAAGGACTGTCAGTAGCCGCCTGTAGATGCCCTGTTCTCAACAAAGAAAGAGCAAGTGCAGTATCAGTACACAACCACAGTGTACTGGTAGGATCACGCAGCTATTCGAGTAAGTGAAACATATACAAGTAGTTACAACATAGTAAACATGCATATACAGAATATAAACACATATACCGATTATCAATCATGAACAACTTACAATTCCACATTCTCCTTAACAAGTAATCACGACAATTCAATGGTCCTCTCATGGAACCCATACCAAACTGTTAGTGCACCGGAACGTGGTACCCGATCCAAGTTAGTATGTCGAAATGTGACACCCGTTCCAATATGTATGTCGGTACGTGACATCCGATCCCAGTTAGTATGTTGGAACGTTACACCCAATCCACTAAACAAGCCACAATCACAATGCACATTCTCAAAATCATACAATCAAGTGTTGATTCATGGCATTAGGTGTGATCAATAGTGCAACATTCGTATATATACATACATTACAATGAAGCAATTACTAGCATACATCACACAAACAAGAAATCAAACCATTACCTACCTCGAGAACAAGCTTGAATCCTCCTAAAAAACTTGATTTTTCCCTGTCCAGATTATTTCCGCTTGTTCTAGGTCTACAAACAATCAATTCAATACGAGGATCAATAATTAAGGTCTAATTTACTCGGAATATAACAATTCAATAACCCAAGACCAAACCCATGGTCCTAAGGTGCAGCTAGGGCTTGTTTACACCATCCAATTCAGTTCAAAAACCCTCCCCCAACAATATACAATCAAGAATCTAAGTTTTGCGGATCGAAAACGGATTAGGGGGTAAAATTCTTACTTTTAGCACAAAAAATAGTGGAAAACAGTCAGGGAATCGCTTGGGGTCGTCTCCTAGCTCTCAAGAATGAAACTTGCAGAAAATAATGTTTTTGGGATTTAATTCCGACCTAATTTGCGACTGGCCCGCCATAGCGGGACCCAACCCGCCACAGCGGCCCTCACCTTGGCGGCTTGCACGGAAACAGAGAGTCAAAAGTTGAGTTTCAAACCCCCATTTCACAACACACCTTCAACCCATGACAATCAGAAACTACCCATTCACTGTAAGATTAGTTTTGGGAGTTCTACTGGCCCGAATTCAATTCCGTAAAGTCGTACAGGTTCCTTAACCCCTTGGCTATCTACTCATGTGATCAAAATCATGATTCGATCTCTCATCCGTTACCAGATCTCCCTAGACCTTACTGACTCTGTTTTTGTCCAAATTTGGACTAGGCTAGGAATTCTCAAGTTACTACGAAAAAGTTTTCTGACCCAAATTATTTCCCTAATGGCTTTTCTATAACGACGGGAATAGGTCGTTGCACCAATTTTTTTCACGAAAATATAAATTTAAAGAGTATAAGTAAAATTTAACATAATCTTTAACCAATAAGCATCTCGATCTTTGGATGGTGCATTTTATTATTTTGTATTAAGAGTTAGCCATCTGAGCTCAAAAGTTTCAATTTTTTTTAAAAAAAAGTTGACCTCTCAAGGTCAAATTTTTTTCGACCTACAATTTTAGATCGATTTTCTTTATTAACCAACTTTCGAGGTCGTTTTTTACTATTTTTTTAGTATTGTTGGGGTAAAAATTCAAATTCTAGATTGGATTCAAATGTCGAGAGCAAGAGTCGAGGACCAAATCAAAATTCAATGTTGGATCTTAGTTAAGTTGACATTTAAATCTTGAGTTGATGTCAAAATTTGGGTCTAGGGATAAGGTTGGGAGTAGGGTCAGAGTCGAGCAATAACAATAACAATATTACAATAACAACCATAATAATAATAATTTATAAAGGGAAATAAAGTTAGGTATCAAACCATAGTCAGGAATCCGGACCTATTTCATGAGGTTTAAAGAAAGTTTTGGAAAATATTTTCCTAACTTAATGTATGGAAACTATTTTCCTTAAATTAGAGAAAATTAAGTACGAAAAATATTTTTCAAAACATTTAAGTCAACAAAAATGAGACAATTGGAAAAGAAGTTTCTTTATACCAAATACATCCTTGATAAGTGCTCTGTAGAGATTTCAACAGGCTTTACATATTTTAAGGAAAGTGCAATTGATATACCCATAAATTACTCATATTTAATGATGAATAATGAGTTTGTTTCTGCAAAATTGGCAGAAAAATAATATGATTGTAATTTGTAGCTTATTTAGACACCATGTTGTGACATGTTTTATCACATGGATAAGCACAGTCAATCGCCTTCACTCTTTCTCTATCAAAATACCAATCTCCAACAGCAAGTGCAACCGGCTGCATATGGTTCAAATGTTTATTTGTCAATGGTGATGTCAAAATGCAAATTATCTATTGCAGTATTCAATACGAATTTATAATCTTAAACGTACCTTGTTATCGATAAGGGGAGAATCGTCAGCAAACCATGTATCCTGCCTCTCGGATTGGCAGTGAGCGAAGCAAGAGTTTATGAATAACCCATTTTGTGTTGAGACACCGAAGCCTTTAATAGCATTTAGCATATCATTTCTGAAATCTGCCCCAAAATGTTTTATCAACATGTGAGTCCGTGGTCTAAGAATATTGACACCACTAGAAATAAAGGTCTTTTCCACCGTGAATCTTTGTATTGTAAAAACAGGATCTTCCCACTCATTTCTCATTAAACCGCATGGTGGGAAACAGATTCTCACTGAAATACTAAGAAGCTTCCTAATTTTTCCATGTGAAATCAGATGAGTACTATTTTTTTTGTCTCTCACAGATTGATTAAAATACCTATGGAATAACCAAGTAACAGGTTTGATTGAAGCATACCTTGTAGAAATTGAATTTGTGATGCAGAACATTTTTCGTAATTACGTTTACAATCATGCCACAACCCATGAGGATCAGCTACTGGAGGAGCCAAACTGGATTGAATCTATAGGAAGTTGCAAGTGAAAAAAATGTCAACATTCCGCAAAGATTGCAATGTATGCAAACACTGAATAGTTGGATCTCATTCCATCTCCGAATAGGAGAAAACTAAAACTTCGTAAAAGTTTAAGAATTTACCTGCCAGAAATCATAGGCAGCATTTAGAAGAAATAATGGAGTCTTGATATTGCTGATCAAATTCTGAGGAAAGAAGCACTGAAAGGCACACAAATAGGAATCGTATTAGTAACGTGACATGATACCATATATTGAAAGGGAAAATATATCAAAAGAACTTACAGAGGTTGGATCAAGTTTGTTGGTACAATTACTTGGTAGCATCTTCTGAAGACCC
>JAJOOR010020581.1:0-18783 GCA_036250505.1 Solanum acaule | reverse complement strand
ATATCACCCTTGTTTTTATACAACGGAACCATTGTACTCCACCTCCATTCTTCAGGCATTTTTGTTGTCTTAAAGATAACATTAAACAGCCCAGTTAACCACTCTATGCCCGCCTTGTCCATGCTCTTCCAAAATTCTACCGGAATCTCATCGGGTCCGGTCGCTCTTCCCCTACTCATCCTACTAATAGCCCGTATAACCTCCTCGGACCTAACGCACCTACAGTATCCAAAATACATATACAGTTCATCCACTCATAATACATATCCATATATATACAAATATATACATACAATTAATCTATATATGAATGAAAATTTACCTATTGTCGTATAATCAACGAAGAAATTGATTGAGTATTGTTTGTATTAATGAAGTTTTTTTATCTCATGAACCTAGTGACTATGGTGTTCTTTGTACTGAAGAAGTCATTTTAGGCAATAAATTCTAATCAAACACAATTACCTTATTTTATGGGATTGTTTTTCATTTTTTATAACCGAAATTACCACCTCTTTTCGTTATTTATTTAAAATTTTGAATTTGTATAATTTTTAATAAAAAAATTGAGATATACAAACATTAGACAACATAGCAAATGAAACTATAGTTATAGAGCGTAATTAGGCAAATTGTAGCTATGAAGAGTTATTAATCTTTATCTCTTAGCTTCATGTGTACGTTGTTCCTCATTTCATGTCAAATAGAGGTGAAAGTTTGGTTCGATGTGCACTAATTTCAAGATATACAATCCAAAGGATGACTTCTTCAGCCCAAAGATTATTAACTTTGATGTCTGAGATAATGAAATAGTCTACATTGAAAGCCTAGTTTCTCTTTTTCCATCGAAGGGTTGTACTAGTGATGCAACAAAAATACAGGCGAAAAAAACTCAGATCAAGACAATCACGTAACGAATAACTAGCAAGAATTTCAATGTTTAGTTATTGCATTAACCTAAGTATTTGTTAGCTTGGAACCACTAGTAACTCTAAGTGTCGTATTACGGCTAGTGGGGTAGTATGATCAGATCGTGACATGTTTGGACCTTATTGAGTATTTTTATTATAAAATATATTGTTCTGCATAACATTCATGTATTTGTTGTGTGGTTGTATCTTCTTAATACTTGTTCTAGGGGTATGAAAGTAGCGGATCGAGGATCTTATTAGGTCATAGTTATATATAAATCACTCCTTACTTGCATGTCTATGCAGATACTATTGTGGAGGGTGAGACTAATAATTGATGAGTTTGTTCGCGTAGATTTTATTGTTGAGGTGAGCCTTCACATTATTATTTATGGAGGCTATTGTTTCAGCTCTTTCTATTTTATAACATGTGTCCTTTTTCTTAGAGTTTGCATGTCCGACAACTAAACTGATGTAATTCTATTAACTATGTATATTAGATGATTTATGATATTATCGTGGAATTTGGGCTAGAGATATATTTAAACATTGTTTGTTTTCATAATTTGGTATATAATTTTGATTGAATAATTTCTTCACTTTTAATGATTATTGATGTGTTGGATTAACATATATTTATCTTAGTGCTTATATACTGATAAAGTGTATGAAAATTGATTTGTCCGGGAGTGGTGTTAGCGGGTGTCAATCAATCACGTCTAGGGATTCCAAAAGGAATGACACATTTCTATATTAAGTAACAATTTAACTATAAAATGTTTATTTTATCCTAAATAAAATGATTTACAGTCACACAAATTTATATCATTCATTTTGAGCCACAAGTTTTAAAAGTCTTCATTTCTTTCTTAAACTCCGTGCCGAGTCAAACTACCTCATATAAAATGAGATGGAGGGAGTATATTGTTTTACCAATATAGATTTTGAACGGAAATAAATGGTAAATGGTGTTGCATAAATTTAAGTTTGAATGGATTTTCAAGATAAGTTTTAGGGGGGGTAATATATGCCATTTTGCTTATAAGGGAAAGATAGGGAAAAAAAATAAAGAAAATTTGAGTTAATTCTCCTCTCCATGTAATTTAAAAAGAGGAAATAAGTTTTTAATATTTTTAGAGATATTTGAAAATAGGAAATTTGGATAGTCTTTGTAATGAGTAAGTGTTTAGCTATAAATATAGGTAGCGGTGAATGTGAAATTGTTAAGGTATAGAAAATGTCGTGGAAGGCTGAACGTGAGTTTCCTTTTGTGAAATGGTTGACGAAGGATTTTAAAGGTGTAAGATTTGTTGAAAGTGATTTGAAATACCTTTACGAGAACATGGATCCTGTAGTGGCTGTAATAGCAGAGAGAGAAGGGGAGGTCATGATTCCTATTTGGGATTTAGACACTGGAGCTAACTATCTCTTCAAGTTGAAAAAGGATACCAATGGAGTTTTTGGATTATATGAAGATTGGATTGAACGTGTTGCTAAGCGAAGAGGATTTCAGGGAAATGAATTAATTGGTTTCTATGTGAATCAGGTGACTTTGGAACTCACATTTACAGTCATCAACACACCAAACAATGTTGCTGGAAGTTCTAAGTAGAAACTAACATCTTAATGTTACTTTCTCATTGCTGTCATTTTATTTCACAAAGCATGTACCTAGAATAACAATTCTATATCAATAATAACATGCATTAATATAATCTCTCTTTTATACTTTTTAGCTCTCAATTTCAACCTTGTATAGATGAAAATCTTTTTCACTTCCCTAAGAATATATTATTCATATGTAAAAGGGACTAAAATTACCTTAGCTTGAATGATTGGATTTGGGTCACACCTCAAATTTTGAGGAGCCCGACTGACACTAATGTCAAAACGATCCTATTCAACCATTTTTCAATGGCGCATAGCAGCCACACGTACAATAAAAAAACATGTATATCTCAACTTAAAAATAAGCTCTCGACTGACAAGCACCCTATGAATGGCTCTATGAAGAAAACAACTTGTTACCAGTATGCATTCTAGACTTCAAGAACTACATGCTACCACAAGTTATAAGGGTCATCCGTCATTGTGGTCTTGACTCCTTAATCCTTGTTGGACGATCAACTTTGTGGATCCACGACATCGGTGTCTCTTTCCTTGTTAAGGCATAGAGCGTCCTCCCACGTGGGGGTACAGGTTGGACTCCGTTTGGCTCAACAGATTATGTCGATTATTAATAGCTTCCACAGTTCAATTTTCAGTTATTGCATTAACCTTGTACTCAGGTATATGAGTCCTATACTTATCAATTGCATGTTGGTACTTGGTTAATGCATCATTTCATGTATTTCAGTTTCATGTACAGTTTTGCATCTCGGATTTATTATGTCTAGTTTATTAAATTGTAGTTCATATCTCTCATACTCAGTACTATCAAAGTGAGCTCTCAACCGACGAGCACCCTGTGAATGGCTCTATGAAGAAAACAACTTGTTACGAGTATGCATTCTAGACTTCAAGAAAAGTCACGATTATAACTTACCTCTTATTGAATTTGCATATAGTATTAACTACCATTCTAGTATTAGGATGGCGCCATATGAGGCTTTGTATGGGTGAAATGCAGAGTGCAAGGTGGGTTAGTCAGAGTTGATTGGACATGACTTAGTACATTGGGAAGTAGAGCAGATACGATGAAGATTCCATGCAATTCTCAAGGGTCTACTCAAGGCATCTTCAAGAATTGCATAGAGTTTACATCATATCTACCTAGGCAGATAAAAATTCAATGAGATGGAATTAAATAAATTGATGGCCAGAAAATAAAACAATCTTGAGTTAGCAAGGATAAATAAGACATACTAAACACAAGATTACGTTCCATTTTTTCAATACATCCGGTATTCAAAATCTATTGACTTGACTAATCTAGATCTGCCTCGAGTTAATCCCTACAGTTCAAGTGCAAATAACAAGAATTTCTCCACTGGAAAAGTTTGAGCCCCAAATTTGTGATTAAGAGAAGGGTAAATTATATGTTCAACATAACGGAGTTCATATCTATATCCACTTGGTATATTGACTCAGTTCAGATATATTAATCACTCGGTACAAAAACATCATTTTATGATTTCTTTTGTGGTGTATAATAATATCTAAGCATCCATGTAACATACATGTATATGAATCTGGGGAAGGGAATTCACTATAAATCACTCGAAATAATTTCTTTTTAAAAAAAAATTAACTCGTAGATAATTTCTCTTAACAAACAAGATCATCACTGGAAGAGTTGTATCATAAGTTTGTTAAATCGATATACACGTTACAAGATTGAAGTGAGGCAATTACAAGTCTCATTTGAAAACCAATGATATTTTATGAGCTCAAGTAATTGTGTACAAAGAAAGGCAAAAGAACTCTTACTACTAAATACCAATTTCCTAGAATGAAATGAGCGAAGATACAACAAGAAAATATACAATTTCATCCAAAGATGAGAAGGAAAAATGAACGCAACCTCTTCTCAATCCGACTCTACAACCTGTAATACCGCTCAATCCAGCCCATACCCCTCCTCGTTCTTCTCCAAATCCTTTTCTAAAATCCCTCATGAAGAAAAAAAATATATAATGAAAAGAACTACATCTTCACATCAATAAATATGAATGTGTTAAAATAAATCAGATAAGAGGAACTGCAAGCATGAACTGATGGCCGGAAGGCGATACATGACGCAACTCCTATTTAATTTGCAGCGGTTAGAAACTCCATCGAAGAAGCTTTTCCATTCTCTTGTAGGAAATTTTCTAGCACGGGCTGCACAGGTAAAAGCTGTTATGTAAATTGGCATACAAAAAAGGGGGGTTGGTTATAACTTATAAGCATGCACGTATAACTGCCAAGTTTCAGATTAAAGAAGGAATGGTTTTCTAGCATAATAATATAAATTCAAGAAAGGAGAAAAAATCAGTTAGGATTAAAAGCCCTGGATGAACCAGTGAAAGATAATTACCAAACTCTAGAAGTCTTGCACAATAATTATCAAGAATAATTATGGTATTATAGGCAGTAACTTAAGCTTAATGAGTAGACGATTTGTCTTTTCTCTTTGAAGAAATTCCCCCGAAGGACTTGTGGAAATCCAGCAATATTTGTTCATGCAGATCAGAAATGTTTTGTAGCTCATTGTATATCACTATCTCTTATTGTGTCAACCTATGACTTAGGATCTTAAACTAACTAGTATTCCTTTATTTCAACTGTCCTCTAGGTGTTATTTCACATCGAAACAAGCATCTGGATTGCTCTACGTACACTATACGACATTTCTTCATTGAACTACTTCTCAGGTTTATTTAGTCCATTGATAGACATTGTTAGAAGCTTGTCAGAAATCAACCTAGCATCATTCATTTTTTTCTTTGAGCATATCTGATGGCGATTTCTCCCATATTTATTTAGAAACTCTAACCAAGTCCAGGGTTCTCTTTTTGTTTGTGGTTAGGTCAGCCAAAGGCTAACTCAGTGCAACTGTTATCATCTAAGAAATTGAAGAGTAGATGGTAGAATAAACTTATACCTCATTGTATGCTTTCGAAAGGAAGAATGGTTCTTTTTCATGCACCCCATCATTATCTGCAATAACTCTCTCCAGATCCTGCAAATTAAAAAAGAATAATGTCAATTAGGAAAACATAATTCAGAGATAGTCAGTAAACAGGAAATGAACACAAACTATGAGGTCATGTAACACGATATGTTGAGGGTTGATACTTGGTACGGACACTCACACTGTCATTTTGAAAGACCAGTGGGATAATCCTAGCTCCTAGCTAAGGATTCCTCTAGTATGTTGTTAACTACCAGTGTCAATAAGAGTTTTCTCTTCTCTTCTTCTATTTCCAGACATTTATCCAGGAATTATATCCATGGGAATTATTAGAAAATGAATCCGGGTCTGGCTTTATTTAATCATTGGGGACTCACTTTGGTGTTGTCAACTTGTCATCTGCTAAGGGCAAAGCAAGATGACAAGAATTACAAAAAAAAAACATATTCATGCAAAATAGTATGCCAAAGGAATGCTATCCCAACCAAAAGTCTAACTGTTAAGACCCAGAGGCACCATAAAGAACATCATTTTGTCCAGGACGAACTTTCAGAATGCAGAATTAGTTTTTGCAATTTCAAACACATACTTCTACGTCAGCTTACCTTTCTTGTCAAGACTTCATACTTGAGCAGCTCCTCTACAATCTTCTCTAGCACTTGACGATTTTTCTGAAGCATGCCCTTTGCTTTATCATAAGCCATATAGTACATCTGTACCAAATAATCAAGGCAGGATGATAATTGGGTTAAGGAAAATACTGCTCTATGACTATACAAGCAAGCAACATCACTTTTAAGTAACTCTATCAGAAGATAATTTCTGAATTTCATCAGTATAGGGCATGTTACATCAGGTTTTTAAAATTTCAACTATCTTATTCAAGAGCATTAAACTTTCAGGATACTGGTAGCAGTTGGTTTTCTTTAATTCTGGCTGTTAGACCAGCAAGGCTTTGTTCTATGTTGCAATCTGATAAGATCAATCCTTATTCGTGCACATGTAAGTCATGTGCCTCCAATTCTGTTAGAATCTTGTAAGTATTCTAGGATTTTGTAAATATAGTATATACATCTGCTGGGATCAATAAGCTTGATTTACTTCCTGTAACTATGTGTTTTTATTTTTATTTTGAAAATTGGTAATTCTGTAGCTATGTAATTTAATTCTCTTCCCTTTCTTAGAACATGTAAATTTAGCTATTTAAACCTCAATAGCTTGAGGGTATAATCAAGCAGTGTTTTTCTCTCGGCAACTCTTGTTTCATTTTCACATGGTACCAGAGCCCTTGTGAGGTAGTCATTGTGCATCTTACCGGTGACGCCAGGAAGAAGAAAAAACATCATCACCATGTCATATTCTCCAGCAAATGTCACTGCATCACTTCCCCTGAGGGTTGTACATCAACCGACACCACTAAGGAGGTTGAAATCCTCCGGCAACGAGATTCCAGAAAGCCCAGCCCCAGAGCTTTTTTTTTTTTTTTTGAGAAGGTAACAGTTTTTATACAACTATTTGCTGCATAAAAACTACAGCTATCCATACTTACAAGGAAATATAGGAAGATGTACTAAGCTATAACCTACTTACAGAGATCCTAGAACATCAATAAAAGATTCTATGTCTTCCATATATTCATGTTTACACCAAAAATAGAAAAGGGCTAGGTACTTCATCTTCAGTTTCTGGATAGAGCTATGATTGTCTTCAAAACACCTTTGATTTCTCTCTTTCCAAACTGTCCACCAAATGCAAGCAGGGACAATCTTCCATCTTTCTTTCTGTTCCGACTGACAGCTATATTGTTCCAGCACTCCAACACTTCAAGTGTATCTCTTGGCATCACCCACATGATCCCTTTTAAATTAAGGAAAATCCTCCAAAGTTGTCCAGTTAGCTTGCAGTGTAAAAAAAGATGGTTGATTGTCTCTGATTCTTCTCCGCACATATAACATTTAGAGCATAAGTGGAAACCCCTTTTCTTGAGTCCCTCATGAGATAGGACCGCTTTCCTGCCCCAGAGCTTCCACGCACGTGCACACACCGGGAAGTCTTTCGATATTTCTGAAGACGTTACCTCATGTGCAGGCACATGAAAGATCTTTCGACTACTTGTACTTTCCAACGAGAATCTATCACACGTGGGTTTCGCCTCTTCAAAGTTCAATCTACCTCGACCCATCCACTTACCGTTGCATTCTACCACCGGAGCTCTATTTCAAGAAGGTCAGTCCATTTTCCTGCGAGGTACACTGTTCTGGCAAGAAATTTTCTGGTTTTTGGTTACCTCATCCACTGTTTCCAGCACTTGAGATCATAACTTGATAACATTTATTCCCATGAACTGATATTTTTGGAGTTGAAACTCCTTTGATTCATTGAAAACGTACCTTGAATCAGATGCTTTTGGTTCTAAAACTAACTCAAACCAAGTGATTACCACAAAACCATTGGTAGATACTAGATAGTGCAAACTACCTATCCTGATCCTCCTCTAACAATTAAGATGCAGAAGACAAGGCATTCAAGATCACCTAATCAAACAAACTATGGATATTGAAGAGAAGGTTCAAGGAGAAGGAGAAAAGATTGCTGCTCAATTGTGTAGCCTCTTATGGAATTCAAAGGAGAAAAGATTGCTGCTCAATTGTGTAGCCTCTTATGGAAGTTAAATGAAAAAAGATTGATGCTCAATTGTGTATCCTCTTATGGAAGTTTATTGATTCTAAATTGATGCTCCTGTTTCATCCATTCTAGACCAACTTTAAAGTTTGGGAAAAGGATCGTGCTCTACACACAAATGACACCTCTCGCTTAGTTTTTTTTTTAAAACTGGAAACTTGTATGTATAAATAGACAAAACAGTACATGGGTTGTACTGAAACCATATTTACAATTTAGACTCTAAGGAAATAGATTTCTCCATCCGAAATAGTACCTAGAACATCAACTATATCAACAGAATCCTCTGAATAAATCTGTTTACACCAAAAACCCAAAAGCAGAAGGCAATTCCATTTGATCTTGTGCACTGGATTACTCAAATCCCCAAAACACCTTGAATTCCTTTGTTTCCAGATTGTCCACCAAATGCTTGCAGGGACAATTCTCCATACGCTCCTGTCTTCTACCTGAACTCCTGCTTCCTCCCAACTATGTAGAACTTCAGTGATCATAACAGGCATTATCCAAGAAATGCCTCTAAGACTAATGAAAAGTCTCCAAAGCTAAACTGTAATTTTGCCGTGTCAAAATAGATGATTCACGGTCTCTGCTTTCTCTACACAAAGAAAACACTTTGAGCATTGAATTATATCTCTTCTTGCCAGAGCTATGTCCCTTCAATCTGAGAAAATCAGTCCCCTCTTGACGACCACTGAAGGATTCCAATGTGTTGTAAAATTCTGTCACCCTCTGTATCTCCCAATAATTTTGCATTCTTCTGAACCATCCATACTCTCTCCTTATTTCTGCCATGGTCTTGCGTTGACGCACCACTAAGTTGACTATGTCAAGAAATCTCTCCTGATGACTACCATTCCCTAGCCAGTTGCCTTTCCAAAAAAGAGTTTTATTTCCATCATTCACTTTGATGAGTGAGTTGTCCTTCAAAAAAGTCCAGTGAGCCCTGATGGATCTCCATAGACTGACCCCATATGGAGCCTCCCAATTACCAGTATCTGAAGTGAGTAATTGTCCTTGTCAAGACTCACCCCTTTCTATAGCGTAAATATTCTCTCCCCCTGTATTTTGAGATACTGACCTTTCTTCCTGTACCGACTTCACTCCCATTGTTGTGATGTCTTTGTTTCCCCTAGCTACTTCAAGAACTACCGCCTCCAAAGAGGTTTATGCCCTTGCATGCATCTCTGTTTATAAGAAGAGCAAATGTCTGGTTCTTCGAGGAAGGAATCAACTTTAAAACCTTCTTTGGACTCCGTTTGTATATCATTTAAAATATAAAGGCCCACTAAATCAGGCCCAATTACTCTACTTTTTGGCTTCTGACTGGGTCCCAAAATAAAGCCCAATCTTGAGAAAACGGAATTTAACTCCTGAACTTGCAAGTCATGTGACTTTTCCACTTTAGAAGCCCCAGTTGTATTACAAGTACACATTGACTTTCTCCTGTCAAAGCCTAATTATTAGGGATTTCTGGTACTTTTTTTGTCAGCAGAGTTTGATTTTGTCCGGAGGATATTAGGAGATGAAGGAAACACGGTCTCTGTAGGAACTCCAGCGACTTCTCTGGTTGTCATCAATACCATTTCAAACCTGGGTTTTTCTCTACCCATATCAGTACGAAATACAGAACAACTCTTTCAATGACAACCTCATTGGGAACTTTCCGACCATTACTGGCAACTAAGATTCTAGGCCATTTTAGATGGTTCTTGAGCTTCGTGGCTATCCAATGTTTTACAACTATCACTTCGTTGGAGGAAATAAAACATTGGTCCTAGATTGTAAAACAAAATGACCACCAACAACAACTAAGCCTCAATCCCAAACAAGTTAGGATTGGAAATGAATCCGCAATAATCACATGTCTCCATTTAATGCAACTTAGGGCAACATTGTACAAAATACACTTGT
Source organism: Solanum acaule (assembly GCA_036250505.1). Lineage (NCBI taxonomy): Eukaryota > Viridiplantae > Streptophyta > Magnoliopsida > Solanales > Solanaceae > Solanum > Solanum acaule. The sequence continues at coordinate 8,661 of JAJOOR010020581.1, read as the reverse complement.
AAAACCAAATAACCAACTGGCATAACCAAATGATCAACTGACAAAAAAATTCAACAAGTCACTCACCAGATTAACTACATAAGCAACAAGCTTCCTACATACAACAGACATGCACCCAACCAAGGAAGAGTGTTGTGAGTGTACTGGGTTGAACTTGTATCTAAATAAATGCGCAAATACAATATTGTGACATGAGTGTCCTACATATACATTTATTCAAATACCTGAACTTAACCTTTGTTTTCACGCATTCTCCAAATCTTATCAAAAATGTTAAGAAACCTCCTGATAACACGCCCAAGCACACTAAGACTACTATATGTACAGTTCAGCTAAAGTCAAGCCAGATGGTGGGAGCTATAAGAGGTCAAAATGACAGTTCTTCAACAACCTTACTCTTACAAAGATTAAGTACCATTTGTGGCCCATAGTACCATTTAAGCAAGAAAATTTTATACATAGAATCCTCATAGAACAAGAAAATAATGTTTTCATATCATCAATCAAAAGGACCAGAGAGTATCACACTATTACTCATAGGCAACTTCATACCTTTTCCACCTTTGCAGCCATCTCATATTCAAAATGGTTTCCCATACTCAAAGTCGTGACCTATTCAGATCAGCAACATGGAAAAGAAGACGATAAGACAAAAATATATCAATGAAATAAACAAATTGGTCGCGCACCAAGATATACAATGGCAGACGGCAGTCAGTACTTTATGTTTGGCAAATGTTTGTACAAGCACACATCTATAAGAACAAGTGTTAAACGACATTGGGTTCCCATTTCCATGTGCAAACTTTCGTGGAAGAGATGTGGTTCACTCATTAACGTAGAGGTGAATGATTTTCTAGTTTGGTTCCACCCCTAACTGTTTGCAGCCAAGGTCATCATAGCAAAGAACTTGATGTGGTTCGCAAGGTGACTAGTAAAATTTCATTAATATGTCTAGGGAAAGAGAAATGGTTCACGAAAACTATGACATATCTAGCTATAGTGAAGATGCAAAGGGGCAGTATTACCAAAAGTAAAAATTGCAATAAAGCTCTAAGGTCCGTTGGGGCTTTAAACACAAACAAAGTGTGGGTTTTAATGAAAAAAGGTGCAAATGGAGAAACAACACAAATATATATGTTTAGTGCAAGAATAAATTATAAGCATGAATGACAAATATATGAACCAAAGAAATTGAAAAAAGAAATCCAATAAAAGTAAAATATCAATTGTTTAGTGTTGCCTCTTCAAACGAGGCTCATCGGCAAGGAAACGTATGCCTTAGAACCTTGATGATGACACTGAAGTACACATTAAGTGAGGCAAAGCGCTCAACACGTTTTGAGCCTCGCTTCATGGCTTAAGGGCACTTTAAGCGCACCTTTGACAACAATGAAGAGGGGAAATATATTGAATGAAATAAAAGATCATGCGGACGGGAAAATAAAGGTAAATACCGAATTGCCATGATGGTAAATTGTAGGACTATCATCAGGGCCCCAACCATACTGAATCACCATCCTTGTAGCTATCTGTCACAAAATACAATAAATTATTAGGTCCCAGTATCCACAGCAGCATACATGAGAGAATTATAGTTCAAGAGGGAAGAGTCTGTACAACCTCTTCAGCCTGCTTCAGCTCTGAAGAAGAAAGAATGTTTTCTTCCCCAAATGGCAGCAATAGCTGGGCCGCAACATAAGAACCAAAGCAAAAAACTAGTCTCTTTTCCAGATATGATCTTGATTCAACATTCCCACTGATGGAACCTTCATTTTTAGCTTTGGTGATCTTTGTACACCCAATTCCCTGAAATCAGCAGGAACTTTGTATAAGTCAACATATTCCAGGACACACCAAGCACACAATCCAATGAGGCAATATTACATGGACTTAGGTAGGAGTATTAGTTGTATGCACACCTACGAGACACCAAAAAGTATAGGGTAAAATCCCTAAGGAGTTAGTGGGAGTGTCAACTTACAACTCACCAAACCTTATGGCAGACTGCTCAAACCACAGGGGCAGAAAAGAAGATTTGTTACTTGAAAAGCTGCAGGAGGATAATGCGAATAAATCAACCCCCGGGAGAGGGTTTCAGTACTGAATATGCTCTCTCACAAGGGTAAAAAGAATGTACATAAACGCTATGTTCACAATTTACATTCATCCTTTTTAGTTCATTAGTTTATCACAACTCTCACTGTATAAAGCTTCTCATTACAGGTAAAATGGGTAAAATAAAAAATTTAAAGTTAAATTGTTTCCAAATATAGAAATGTGTCATTTTTCTTGCAACAGACCTATAAGGAAAGTGTCACATAAGTTGAAACAGACGGGGTAATAAAAAGGAAAGTATGTGACATAAAATGGGGCCGAGGGACAGTGATCTAATATTGTTAGAATCTCGTAGATATCCTAGAATATTCTAGGATCTTGTAAATATAGCATAGCTTGATTTATGAACTTCAAAATGCTCCCAGGCTCCGTTCCCAAGGTTAACATCTGAGGTCCCTTCCGGGCCTCTAGAGTCCATATACTGGTGATATTCAATCACCAGAATCCACCATTTCTTCCCTTTTCTTCAGCAACATTTTCCTTTCTTTCAGTCATGGGAGACGACATCTTTTACTTTGCGGTAGGTTTATTGTACGACATAACAAGGAAGGTGTCTAGAGCAGAGACATGGTACGATTGGGTTGAAAGAGGTTGCAATATGATGACAAGGGCGAGCTTCAGCCAGAAGACAATGTAATGGATAGTTCATGAGGTGGAAGTTTCATGACCATTTTTTAGCATACTTTTGTTGAAGGACTTCGACAAATTTGGTCGATACATTAGCATCACTAATGTGCAAGGTAAGAGGAAAGCAGTAATAATCAAATTCCTGAGTGGACAATCAATTCAGGATGGTTTGGATATTGCATCCAAAATAACGAACTTCATAAATGTCAAGGCAAAAGAGGGCAGTTACATTAGCACATCGAAATACAGAAGAGGGATTGTTATATGCAGACACTGTCAGTAACAATAAATGGACTACTAAAGAAACAAATGTTGCTAGATCCAATTCCATTCACAAAGTAAAATGAAACTGTTTAGTATCTTTACTTTTTTGGTGTAAACAATAATGTATAGTGGATGTAGATCAAATTTGTAATTTTTGTGATGAATTTTGAAGGTGACCAGCATATCCTAATGCTGAAGAATACAAACTTCCAAATTCTCAAAAAAAAAATGTCTGTAAGCATCACAAACCACCACTCCACACCCACCACTGTCAGTCACCACCACCACCACCAACCATCTCAGCAATCAAACTACCACCACCAACTTTCACCATCAGCCCCTACCAGCAACCACCTCTAACAACACAACCACCTCCACCACAACGCTGGCAGTCCTGTCGGACAATTACTACCACCTTAAACCTAATATGTTGTGGTTATAATATCGAAATTACTTTATTTTGAAATTTATATTTACTAACTTTTTGATAAAAATAAATTATAAACATTTAATATTGAGAAGACATAGTCTTAATTATTCAGTATTCAGATCTAAAAAACATCTTTATATTTAAATGTATATTTAGATTCAGACATCTTAATCTTGAAAAAAAGAACGTTGCCTTCGTGGGACTCTTACTCTGTAGAACCATCACTTCTCTCATAGATTAATAACATTGGTTCAATAAGTTTCTCTTGCTTCTCTTTTAAAGTACAATCACACTTATCATAACAAACAGCTTCTAATGAAAAAACAGAATACAGTACCTCCCAAGAGAAAGGCTCAAGCCACAGATTATCCACAACATCAAAGTTTGGTAGAAGAAGAGCAATTAAACTCCGACCTGCAGCCCAAACAGCATGTGGAAATTTTGTTTCCATTGTCCACTACAAAAAAGATTAAACAAACAGTCAATCCATGTTGAGTCACACATGAGGAACAATAAAGATGTTTTCAGTATAGGCAGTTTTAATTGACTATTAGCTAAAGATAACTCTGCTTTAGAAATTCTAGAGCTAGCTAATCTTTAGTTAACAAAGTTGCTGAACTACTAACGAGACTGAAGATTTCACTTGAACTCCCTGGCGCTTGAAATGCTTTTATTGATGAGAAGAAATTCTTTATTTTGAAACTGGATGAGAAGCAAATTCTTGATGTCGTTTTAATTGCTAAAGAACTAACTAATTTGAGAGAATTGAATGGAACTGCTGGTACTATTATGCTGGCTAGACTTGGAAAAAAAGGTATTATTACACTGATGGAGTTCACTAATTAAAAGATGGGTTCCACGAAAAATATAGAAGCTGGATTGGAACTGCTTATCTATTGTCAGATTCTCAATCCTCCTACTAGATGTCTTTGAAAGCGCTAGGGGTTTTAGTAGTGATGACTCCTATCTTATGTCTCCCTCTATGATGGAGGAAGACCACTAGATAAAGCAGCAGAGGGTGGATATCTGAAGGGGCTCAAACAAGAATATGGACAAGGCTAGCAATAGCTCACCTCCTCAAATATGAAACCTTACTTTTTGTGTGATACTGTTGATAATGAACAGATAGAGTATATCGGCAAGCAGTCATGAGGCTGGTTAATCTAAAAGGACTGACATCATCCAAGTGTGAAAGCGCAGTTTATCAATTGGTTAAGCATATCCAACAGGTTTAATCTGAATTAATCCATCTATTTTGTTCTTCCTGTTGGTATTGCCTCAAAGATGTTTAGGCTTGAAATCCATTACTTCATAAGTTTAAGAACAAATGGATTCCTCGCAGAAAAAAAAAATATTAGTCAAAAAATATTAGTCCAACGGAGGTAAAACTGTAATTTTACATGCACCTTATCTGTTTTACCAACCTACTGCATGTCCCTTTCTGGATTCTTGCCTCACTGGCAAAAAAATTAATCAGCTCTACAATTTCAGAAGTGATGGAACCTAGGGGTTTGTTTGGAAAACCACCTGGTAGTTGGAACTAGTGTAATTTGTAATTAGTAACTACACTATAGTAATTATGATGACTTGTTTGTTTGTCATAATGTAAATACAGTGCAATTACAAGCGTATTGCTTGGTTGCAAAAGTATAATTACAAAGTTAACTTAAATTTTGAAATAAAAGTTAATTATGAAAAATTAGAAGTTAATATTTGACAAATTTGTGCCTTTACAAATAATATTAAATTAAGTATTTAAGACACATTTATTTCTTGAAAATATATTAATAAATAAATATATATATTTGTAACAAATGTAGTAAAAAAAATTGATATATAAAGTAACAATATCTAATTTAATTAATTATAAAAGCTAAAAAGTACACATTTTATAATAACATCATGAAATGTAAATTTGCCAATAAAAAAAATATTATAAATAATGCCATAAAATTATTCAAATGTTTTGACAAAAGAAATAATCTATCAATTCTAACTAAAAATGAATGACAACCAATATGAAATAACTAGTCAATAATGCTAAAGCAATAAATTGGAACAAAAAATATAGCATAAATTAAAAAAAAATAACATAATACTCTTATATCAAACTCCAAGATAACATAAAATAAGTTCCACCATAACTTAAGTAAATATAATTCAAAAGAAAAAAGAAACATAAGTCTATAATCTCATTCAATAGTGAAATTCTACTTTAATTCAAACACTAGAATAACAACGGGGTTATGCTAAATGAAGAAAATAAAAAAAACGACCAATTACGTTGAATCGCAAAAAGGAAAGGTTGGGAAATGAAAGATAAATAATGTAAAATGAAAAAAAAAATCAAGAAGTAAAAAAAAAAATAGAAAAGAAATTAAAATATAAAAAAAGAGATATTAAAAAGTAATATTGCAATTACATCACGTAAATTACACCCAATCCTCAACCCCACTTGAGAATTGGATAGTGTAATTACACCCTTCCAATTACACCCAATTCCCTTCTAACTTGGTAATTACTTGATCAAACAAACATGTCAAACTGTGTCATTACATCCAATTCCAATTCCCTTGTGGCTTTCCAAACATGCCCTAGAGGTTCAACAGGGAACCATTTGGTTGCTTTCAAAGTGATCGACTAAGAAGGCTAAGATAATTTCTCAAATCTTTCTAAATTTTTCTATTTAGTATTATCCCCTGCAAAGTGCCTAAGGAATTCATCAACAAGTGATGCCAAGCAGTGTTCGACAACCATTTTTTGATAGTCATAATTTTATCGATGTTCTGGAGAAACCAAAGAAAATAGAGGACCTAGAGAAAATCTGATCATCTTCTGTAGAGATGGAGGAGAAGTGGGAATTAAAATGCATAGTTTTTGGTCTCTCAAGTTGTTATAGTGTCATTATGATTGGCCAAATAGAGGCAAAAAGACTCGATTGGTGTTTGAAGGAAAAGAAAATTTTGCACTTCTTAACGAGATAACTAATACTTAAACATATTTTGGAGCACAGACGATATTCCATCAAATAGAGATGATTCACTAGCTTTTACAGAGCTTCGATTAAATCACCTGTGAAAAAGAGTCCTTTTTTTAAAAAAACTGGCAACTTAAAAAAAAGAGTGTCTTTTGATGTTCATAGATCGATAAGACAAGATCATGTGTATCATAAAGAGCAGAAATTGACAATCTTGTAATATAAGGGTGGAGAGTTCTCAAAGCCACATGTACCAGCACAGGAAACTCAGTTGAATCACTTTTTGGATAGTGCTGGCTGCAGCAAAACAACCGCTCATGTTGGAAGTGAAGGGAGTGGCAACCAAGGGGCAGCACTGGGAAAATAGCCCCACATGAACTCATGCATTGGAATTAAGGAGCGAGTGGAAGACTTCTCCCTCCACCTTTCAAAAATTTGCTCTACATTTCCTTGTTTATTCTAATTTTCATTGATTTCCCATTATACTGCGGCCTTGTACAGTCGATTCACTACAATTTATGCATATGTTCGTTGTTAGAGGCTTCTCTACTTGTTACATTCAAATCATCAGCTTACGATTAGAAGGAAACTGGGAACCCTACAAAAATGATTCCATATAGTAACAGAAAAAGTTGTCCTATTATGATCAAGGGAAGGTTTCATTTTAGTTTCATTTCCTAGTACATCAAGAGGCACAATCATCCCTCAAACAAAAAATATATGATCTAAATGCTACTCCCTCCGTTTTAATTTGTTTAACCAACTTTTCTTTTAGTCTATTTCAACAAGAATGACCCTTTCCTTTTTTAGCAACCCTTTAATTTCAACTTTCCAAATGGCATGTTTAATACCACAAGAGTAAAGGGCATTTTGGTATATTTCACATATCTTTAATTTTAGACCACAATATTCAAAAGTCTTCTTTACTTTCTTAAACTCCATGCCAAGTCAAAATAGACCCAACAAATTGAAATAAAGGGAGTATTACATATAAACCAAAAGGCAATAAACAGGAAGCCTAGGTATAGCTTTACTACTAAGCGGGGTCAAGGAAATACAGTAGCATACAGGATATCTAATCATTCATCAAATAATGCATACTGACAAAGGAAATCACAAATGGGAATGCTTACATCAAGAGGAGGATTTAGCAATTCAATTCCATTGCTTATTTGACCATAAGGCTCCATTAGATCAACAACACTTTCTAAATCCTCTTTCGTCAATGTCAATCCAAGATGATTCACCAGCATTCTACTAAATTGCTTTACAGCTTTGGTCTTCCTTAACCATTTCGGGACAAGGCTGCTGAATGTCTGCAGAACAGCAAACCAATTATCCAGTTGAGAAAAATGCCTAGTTCTTTTTGTACACATAAACTCAGCAGTGAAGTTTAAACATTGAGATATGTTATGGAGTATATACATAACAATAGAAGAAAATAAATGTGTTGAAAATCAGCCCAAGGTAGCTGAACGTGGTAAAACTCTGTCTTACAAAGAAACTTCATCAACTTTACCTTCCGAATCCTTTGCAAATATCTCAATGTGTCAGTGTCTTGATTTCATCATCATAAGATTGGTTTAAGAGATCCGGGAATTGTTTATAAAAAAGATCGGTTTTTAAGAGATTTGTTCGCATGAAGTTCAGGACTTTAATGTATATCATCAATAGGATGAGGATGTCATGGATGTCACATTGATTTTCTGAGGTGCTGAAAGATCACAAGTGATACAGCTTAACCTAACTTTGTTTATTTTTTAAGCTATTTCAGGTTTACACATGAATATGCTAAAGAGCACTATCTACCCAGTGAATGAAGTTATAAACCTGGAGGAGCTGGCTGATATCATGGGATGTAACATTGGCTCATTTCCTTTCACATACTTGGGTCTTCCTCTGGGTGATCAGTATAAATCCACTGAAATTTAGACTGGGGTTATTGAAAGTTTGAGAAGAGGTTGTACTTACACAAGAGAATCTTATGAAGAGGGGAATACAAATGTGCCCAAGATGTTGTTTTTGTGAGCAGGTTGCAGAGACAATTAATCATCTGTTCTTGCATTGTAAAGTAGTTGGCCAGTTGTGGAATTTGTTTACTAGCTTCAGAGGTATAAGTTGGACTGTTCCAGGGAGAACAGGACAGGCTCTAGAAAGCTGGAATATGGAGGGCAGTGGCAGCACAGACAAGAGTAGATGGAAAATTGTCCCAGCTGTTATTTGGTGGACCATATGGAAAGAAAGG
>JAJOOR010020580.1:0-19519 GCA_036250505.1 Solanum acaule | reverse complement strand
CGCCCCTCTACCCTTCTCCACTTAAATACCGGGCTTCGCTTTGCATGGTGTGGGGCTTGAACCTGCGACCTAAGCCACAAATCCTCCACCTTTTGCCACTTGAGCTAGGCCTTGGGGGCAACATGTTCAAGGCTTTTACTATAGAGATTATGTGAGGCTCGTCTGTGGAAATGACTTCTTAAGTTTCTCTCAGTATTTTTGATAACAAGGTTGCTCAGTGTCACTGCATTTAAAGGGTGGGTGACGTGATGTTACCAGAAACTACTGTGATGTTTTCAGCATGGTGGTGAAGATTTTTCTTGGTTCTAGGTTTTTTTTTTCTTTAATCTGATTCCTCTCAGTAATTTGAACATGTTTACCTGTCACATTAAGTTTCTCAATTTAACTTGCAGTTTGGTCTAGATCTTCTGGTTTTTGTCATTCAGAAAGCTTCAGGTAGAAATAGAGAACTTTACCATTCTTGTTGTAGTCAGCAAGTATTATATTGATAAAAGGTAAAAAAAAATTGTAACTAAAAATGGAAGATAAGTGGCAATGCTCTCTTTTTAAGGTGTTTAAGAATTTTCTGCAACTTTGTGAATGGATTTACTTCAGTTGGATTACTTCGGTACTTGTTATTTACGTTTTATTTATGCCTTCAACTCTGTGTGCCTTTCAGATTGAACTTAAGACTGCCCCAGCTGATTTCCGGTTCCCAACAACCAACCAAACTAGGCACTGTTTCACACGCTATGTTGAGTTTCATAGGTAAATTCCCATGCTTTTTACAGAATTTGGTGCTTCATAGACTTGTTTCTCTGTTGCTTGTGTAAGCATGACGTTTAAAGGATTAATAATCCCTTTAATAGACTTGGGAATTTATCTTTATTTCTTCTCTGAAAGAGAACAACGAAAGGCTTGGTCTAGGCTAGTGTCCACTAAATTAAAATCATCTGCTAAACTAGGGACTGAACTCTCAATATTGAGATTTTACTTAAGACGGTTTGAAATCCTGCTTAATGCATGACTTTCTGCAATGAAACAAGAATTAATTTTATGACGTAATTAATTGTGCGTTACTCGAACAAGGGTCTTTCTGGAACAACTTCTCTACCTTCTCGAGGTAAGGTAGGTCTGCGTACACTCTACCCTCTCCAAACCCCACTTATGGGACTACACTGGAGTTTTTTTTATTGTTGTTGGTTTGAAGATGCACTTATCATCCTCCATCCACCAACCAAAAAATGGTTAAGAGAAGAAATAATGGATTTCATCAAGTATGAGGTGGAATTGGTTCAAGATCTGATAAAGTCTATTAATTTACACGTCCAACCTTTAAAAGGAAAAAAATGTTGGTCCAATATTTGTGGTCACCTTTTAGAAGATCGTTTAACTTGATAGTGCTTTTTCTAACCTTGTGAACTTGAATTGTTCTTGCAATATGTGGATCATCAGAAGTTGTTACTTTGAGGCATAGTCATTTTGTGGTTGTTTTACCAACTCTTGCTTCTTCACAAACCTCAGGTGTGTTGCTGCAAAGGGTGATGAGGCTGCTGACTGTGAAAGATTCGCAAAATACTACCGTGCACTTTGCCCTGGTGAATGGGTGAGTCATGTGCTTATTAACCTGTTTTGGTCTGTTTAAAGTGATAAGGTATCTTGTAATTTTTGGTGGGTCATACTTCATCCCTTTGCTTTATCGCATTACCCCGTCCATTCCTCGAGTTTTTTTTTTAAAATTTCAATTAATCAAGCTTGGTTATTGGAGCTTTTCTTGCCTTTGAAAATTTTACAGAAGTTTAAGCCATAATTGAGATGAAAGGGCACTTCAATATAGACAATGACTTTGTGAATTTACGTATGATCTTTGAGTTGGGATTCTCTGCCTGACCAAAGTACTTTTCGTTATCTCTTCAAATAGTACATCGTGGATGTGTGAAATACATGTATGAGTCTAACCAACCTTTTCTAGTTTGAAACCAATGTGGGGGAAAAAAGGTTCTCTATGGCATACACGCTGCAGGGATCTCATGCATTCAGTTTTATTATGTTTTCTGTTCTCTCAAGCTTTCAGCTAGTGGCCATTAGGTGAATTTTGTCATCGGCACAGAAGATTGACGTAAATCTGGCCAAATAGAAGAGATCTAGGTTGTGTGCATGAATATTGAGCAGTTTATTGAGTGCCTACCACATTCCTCCATCTTTTCTTGATGTGGGAGAAGGACTAGGTGATTAGGTGTGTCATGACATGCTCCGTGAATACATCCTATTCTCGTTCACGATATGCCAAAGTTCCAGGCTTTTCATCATCCACTCTATTAGTATCAGATTGTGTGTTAGGTATCTCCTCTTTTGGGTGACAATTAGCGGGTCTCGTGCATTTATCATTTGTCAATCAAGTCTGTGGGAATGTCTGTGGTGCTACAAGTATTACACAGGAAGTGATTCTAAAGCCAGTTTCCGGGAAAAAAGAGATAATGTGATTGGTGATTTGTCTATGTGAATGCTCAGTCATTTTTAACTCCTAATCCTTTTTATTTTCTCAATGCATTTGGATTCATATGCCTTTACCTCCTAATTTGATGTCAACTATTGTTAACTAATTCAATTTACATGATAATCTACAACTTGGATATGTAAGGGACTCTCGATTTTTTAAAATCAAAACACTACCCAAATAATTTGTTTTACGCAAACCAAAGGATTCTACCTCCACGAGGTAAGGTCTGCGTATACTCTACCCTCTCCAGACCCCGCTTATGGATTACACAATTAACTCTGCATGGATGTAGAAGCCTCTTAAGTAAATTAAAACGACTCCTTATAAACAATATTGGATCTAGTGCAACTATATCAACGGTGAGTAAGACTTAATCCCTACTAGGTGGCATCATCAAGTCCCTTGCTTCTATCGTGTTGTGTTTTTATCTAAATTAAAGGTTTTACGATCCAGTGATTTTATTCCTTTATTTTGTCACAAGTAGACATCTCATCTCATGTCATAGCCTATATATGACATTTGTCATGTTGTTCTGATCCCTATTGTTCGACCTTTTGATGCTGAACTAAGCTAAAATCTATGGCTGGTTTTGTCATGTTGCGAATTCCTTCATCTTTTTCATCATGGATATCATGTTTTTTGAGTTCTCACCTGTTTCTGCAGGTTGATAAGTGGAACGAGCAGAGGGAGAACGGAACTTTTCCAGGCCCTCTTTAATTAATAACCATCAGATTTGCAGCATCCTTTTGGTTATTATGAAGAAGCATTTGTTTGCATTGATGCTGTTTTTGTTTGAATTATCAAGGGATCAATAAGGAAAACTTCTTTCTACTTGTTATTTTCACTTGAAAAAGCCTTGGGAGCTTTATACAGTTTCTCACTTTTTCATTTCATGGATATTTATTCTTATTCAAATTTTTAAAGATATGGTCTTTTTCTTCTCTCATGTTGCTTTACTTGAGCCTATGGTCTTTCGGAAACGAAAACCTCTACATTCACAAGGTAGGGGGGTAAAGTCTGTGTACACACTAAAAAAAAAAGTTAATGAAATCACACTTGTGGAAGTATACTGGGTAAGGTCTCCTTATTGGTCGCGGTGTGTCTGTCATTTGGGCATGGCGCCGCCCTCAGTGGAGGGGGAAAGTTGATGAACAATATCTACGTTGATGAGATATTCCGTACTACGTTGAATTAGTAAAAGTGTGTACAAATTGATTCATGTCATGATTTTTTTTTAAATGTTAGGAATATGTAATCATCAACATGGTCAAGTGTCTAGTTGGCATAATTAAAAAGCAATATTCTTAATTTTAATTCATTTATTTGGTAATTAAGTAGGTCTTAACTTATGTCTATATTTAAATATTACTACTTAGTACATCTTTCTTCTCCTTGCTGTCTTGGTCAAATTCAAAACAATAATAAAATGAATATTTTTTAGGATTATAAGTGTACTTTTGTCATTTAATCCAAAAAATAATTAAGGAATAATTAGGTTTATCTAAGCTGTGTTATACATGTGATATCCCTCAAGTCAATGAAATTTTCTCACTTTTTTTTAAATGGTGGGAATTTCAAGGTGGCTTTTTTGAAAGTAATTGAAAAATAGATCGGTATGAATTGTGGTAGAATAATGAAATATCTCATATTTAATCAGAAATCTCGAATTTGAATTCGTGCAAATCAAATGAATTCCATTGAAAATCTACTCTAGACATGGAAAACTGATCCCAAAATTATATAATATGATAAAAAGGAAGAGTACATTGAATGAATTAATGACTGATATTTTTAAGAACATTCCAAGAAAGTTAATTATTAGTTTCATATTTTATGGAGTATATGTTAATAGAAAATTTCATATTTTACACGTTACGCGGACAATACCAAATCTGGTCAACATTAATAAAAACATATACTTTATTTATAAATCTCCCACTGCCTACGTGTGGCCTACAATGGATTATTTTTACTGTCATATAAAATATTGCTACTAATATTATTAAAATATTTTGATTGCAACGATAAATATTTATGGATCCGGCTCCTCTTCATTTCTCTTTTCTCCATTTTTCCCAAGTTTCTATTTGGATTAATGACACATGACATAGGTTAAAATAAATGTGTAAGATTTAATTTTCCAAAGTAAATTTCTAACCATGATTTAACTAATAAATATATTATATATTTAATTTTAGAAATTACTATAACCCCCATAATCTTAACAACATATTATCTTTTGTTCATAAATTTATGGGGGGAAAGTTTTCTTCCTAATTTTTTTTACTTAGGATGTTTATTTTATTTTCAGTTAATATTTTTATTGCATTTTTTCATTGAATTTTTCTTTTTAATCATTAGTTATTGAAGGGTATTATTTTTCCTATTTTATTTCACCTTTTTTTTTCTATTTCCTCCAAAATTAATATTAGCTATATTTGGCAGCAGTTCAATATTTAAAAGAAAATTAAAAAAGATCCCACGTAAAAATAAAGTAATTAGGAAGAACTTTTTTCCCCCTATATTTATGGATAAGATAATATGTTGCTAAGATTGTGAGATTATAATAATTTTTAATACTAAATATATATTGTATTTATTAGTTAAATCATGGTTAGAGATTTACTTTGGGAAATTAAATCTTAGCCATTTATTTTAACTTATGCCATATGTCACTAATCCAAATAGGAACTTGGGAAAAATGGAGAAAAGAGAAATGGACAGGAGTCGGATCCAATATTTATTGTTATGTGATTAGAAGGTCATTGATTTAAGCAACAGGAAATACCTTTTTCAAATAGTAGAGCTTAGTGTACCGAATTGCTACTTTATTATTATTATGGATGAATTTAGAATTTTCAATGGAGAGAGTCAAATTAATTCTTTTTTCTGAGTTCTGATCTATTTATAAGTAGTAAACTTTTCGGTAAAATTACTTGAGCTGAGGATCTATTCAAAATAACTCCTTATTATATAACTTGAAGTTGTGTACACGTTATTTAATTCTTTGAACTTTACTTGTAAAGTTATACCGAATATATTATTATTTGCATTATTTTTCTTCTTTTGTTTCCGCAAGACTTTTTCAAGTCATATACGTAATAATTCAACTACGTGTGTACTGAAAATGATATTTTGGAACTTTCAACACTTCTTCACCGTTTATATATTTTTAGAAATATAAACAAAGAAAACTTCTTCACCACTAGTGAAAAAAGACATTATTCTAAAGAAAATTATTGCAATTTAAGATATTTTAAACTTTAATGAAAGAACATTATATTGTAGGACCATTTAATTAGAACGGTAGGTATGGTGTAAAATCATGCTACTTTTGGAAGCTTATTAAAAGATAAATATGAGAGATCGAGATGATCTTGATTTATGATTAATTGAAAATTCGATACAAAAGTAAAGGAAAAAGCGGAAATTTTTTCATGAGGAAACCAAGCGAGTCTATGGAATAATTTTTAAGTCTCGTTGCAAATTTGAAAGATTAAAAAACACAATTGAACAATATTTATGATTATAGATTGATTATGCTTAAGACGGAATTAAAGCTCAATATTACTACATATAAAAGTTAATAAATTTATGAACGACTTACCTAATCATAAAATTAAAGTAATTTAACGTCTTTTTAAACCTTAATATTCTATCATAAATACTATATGATCTTATAAAAATCAATATCATCCATCCGAATCGTCTCAATTATAACTAAAAGAAGTGGATGAAGATACATATTTTTTTCATTTGAAGATATTTTCCCCTCTTACTTTTTATTCTCTTTCCATAACAATAATTCTTTTTATTCACAAAGTTACATAAAAAATTGACGGTTACGTTTTGCTAACTAAAGTGGGACCCACACTTACGCATCGATAAAAAATCTTAACGTAATTGATAAAGTATCAAAAAATTACAAATTTGAGATCGTGAAAACAAATTTCTTACCAAAATACAGAATAAAGACTACATATAATAAACTCTTGTGATTAAACTTTTTTTTTTAAAAAAAATTAATGGTATAACGAAAGTTTAGTGCATCGACCCGATCTTTCCGACCCCAAATTAGTTAATTCCACGCGCTACACGTCTTGGTAAACTTCTTAGCCCCTTCCTCTCTCCCTTCCCACTGTGTTCTTCTCCATCTTACCTATAACTTCTCCAGTTTTACATATATCTATATATATATATATATCTATAACTTCACCACAATCATCTAATTCTCTCTGAAATTCAGTTTTCTCATCTGGGTCTGTCTTGTTTTTGATCATTCTTGAGTCTTTCTCTTGTGGGTATTCCTTGATTTTGCTCAAAACCGTCAAATTTCGAATCTTTCTGTTGTGGTCTGTCTCGTTTTGCTCAAAGTTTGAATCTTTCTATTGTGGGTGTCTCTTGATTTTGCTGAAAACCTTGAAAAATGGTGCGTTGTAGCAACAATTTAGTGGGGATTCTGAATATAGTGACCCTTTTGCTGTCGATCCCAATTATAGGAGGAGGGATATGGTTGTCAAGACAAGCAAATACAGAGTGTGAGAGGTTTCTTGAAAAGCCAGTAATAGCAATAGGAGTTTTTATATTGCTTGTTTCATTGGCTGGTATAATTGGATCTTGCTGTAGAGTGACTTGGTTACTTTGGGTTTATCTACTTGTTATGTTTTTGTTGATTTTGCTACTTTTCTGTTTCACAATCTTTGCTTTTGTGGTGACTAATAAGGGTGCTGGTGAAAAAATTTCTGGTAAAGGGTATAAGGAGTATAGATTTGGGGATTATTCTAATTGGTTGCAGAAAAGAGTTGATAAGAATTGGAATAGAATTCATAGTTGTTTGCAGGATAGTAAGATTTGTGATACCTTGATTCAAGGATCTAATACTAAAGCTGATGATTTCTTCAAGGAACATCTATCTGCTCTTCAGGTATATACATATTTGATTTGAGTTTTTAATGTTTATGCCTGTATTGTGTACTTGATTTGCCAAAATGTTACTTTTATGTGTGTATAGTAGATGATGTATGTAATACATGATGAACCCCCTTGATGAAATTGATGAAAATCCTGTCTCCGTCGCAATCATGCCTTAGGGAGGGAATATCACACTGTATATATATGGTCAAAATAAGTTTACGTGTATATAGTAGATGATGAATCTCCTTGATGGAAATCCTGTCTCTGTCGCTGGTTTTGTTTTGTACATGAAAATCATGCCTTAGGGGGGACCCCTTCACCGGAATAGTACACCTTATATATAAGGTCAAAATAAGTTTACGTGTATATTGTAGATGATGAAAATCTTTCCTCCATGGACACCGATGCCGGAATATCATACTATATATGTAAGGTCAAAATGTTATTTTTTTAGGTGTATATAGTCCCTGCTGGTTGTGTTTTGTTCATGTTATGTGCTTCTCTATGGTATCTGTTATTTTCTAGATCTATATATGTTCTTGAATAAGCTAAGAGGTAACTTTTGGTCTTGCTTTTATGAAATCTAATTATTTGCTTATGAATTTTGGGGGGTTTTAGTCAGTCCTTACAAATGGATTTGTTCATATTCTTTTATTCAAATTTTTGTTGTTTAATTGAATGGAAGGACCTACTTTTGACTATGTTGTTCAGACTCTCCAGAAATTATTGTCACACTGTGTCAAATTGCACTATTTTCGGAGGATCCGATATGCCTTTGTCCATATTTTTGAAGAGTATGAGCAAAATAGCTTTTGGTAGCTGACCTATTACTTGTCTTGAGTACAGGTCATGCAAATAACTACTCAGTAACTTTTCTCTAGTTAGTTATGAAGTTTTTTTTTGCTTTACTGTATATAAAGTTGAAATAACTTTAGGACTTTGACTCTATTGGTGATAGTGGTTATAATGGGGCTTTTTGTGTAAAGGGTTACACCTTTACAATCATTTAAATCAGTTTGGTGAAAATGATGATAAACCTTTTTATTTTTTCAGAACAGCTTTTTATTTTTAAAAAAATGGGGCATTATGTATAAAGGTATTCATACCTTTAAATATTCATTTCTAAATGTGGTTGTTGAATTAAAAGAGTTGATCCTTTTTGTTTCCTCAAAGTAAAAGCTTGAAAATATTGTCTTAAAGGTTGAGTCTTTTTGTAAAAAAGGCAAATACTTAAAGCATTCATCTTAATTAGACTGCTGTGGTGGAGCCACATGTTGGAAAGTTATACTACGCGAGTAGGAAAAAAATATATTTTTTGAACACCTTTGACATTATATAACTACATGTCAACTTTTTGAGTCCCCTAGTTGGAATTTCTCTCTCCCATTATCACTCTGTTGTTGTAACTCTACTTGGACTCTTCAAAAATGTCGCTGCACCCGTGTTGGAACATTTATGTAACTTTTTGAGTCCCCTAGTCGGAGTTTCTTTCTCCGCCACTACATGTTAACTCTTAGGTGTGACATTATCTAACTTTTGAGTCCCTTATGAATTTCTTTCTCTGCCACTATTAGGCAGCGGTTGTAAAAATCTATGCTCTGCTTGGACTTTCTAAAAATGTCGCCACACCCGTGTTGGATCCTGCAAAAAGGCATTGCTTTTGAATGATCCACACACCTCATGGCATTTTTGGGGAGTCCGAGCAACATGGTGAAAATGCATCATCATTCTTTTTGCCTTTTCTTTGAGATGGTATCTTCCAGCTATAATTTATTTTGCTAGTGTCTACTAGTAACTGTTCCTTTTAGTATATCAATAATTTTCTTTTGTTTTACGTTGTGTGATTGAATCTAGTGTACAACTTGCTCATGTTCTGTTCTTGCTCCTCTAATGTGACCCCCCATTCTGCGGCCTTTTGTTTTATAAAAAATAAGTTTGCAAGGGAAATCATGTATGCTTGTGTGTGTGTATTGGGAGGTAACATGCCTCGTTGAATTTGTTTCACGTAGTTTTCTTATTATATATCCTTGACACGGTTAACTATCTTGCAGTCTGGTTGCTGCAAGCCATCAAATGACTGTAACTTCCAGTACGTGAGCCCAACAAACTGGACAAGTACATCGACCCCATCCTCTACCAATCCAGACTGTTCTAGTTGGAGCAACGACCCGAAAGTATTGTGCTATGGCTGCCAATCCTGCAAAGCTGGGCTGCTAGACAACGTCAAGAGTGACTGGAAGAGGGTGGCTGTGCTCAACATCATTTTCCTCGTCTTCCTCATCATCGTCTACTCTATCGGATGTTGTGCCTTCAGGAACAACCGAGAGGACAATGCTTGGAAGCGTTATCCTTAAACACTCTCTCTCGACTACTTTATGTTGCGTATCGTATAGACTATAGATCACTTAGTATGAGTTTATGCTCTTTCTTGTACAGAGTGTATTTCTTCTGCTAGACAATTTTCTTTGGCTTTTGGATTGGATATATGTGAATTCCTATTATTGAATTCTTTGTTTAGAATTGTGTTCTTCTTGATTTGATGGAGACTTTCATCAATTCCTACATTTTTTCTGTTAAATATACTTGTGTTAGATTTGTATGGTGGAGAGTTTTACATTTTTTGATATTTTGTGGGACACACTCGTGTTTGGTATCAGTATTGAGGTTTGATTAAGTTCAAATTCATGTCAAAAAAATTCATATAGAGAGTAAATCGCTTCCTATCAGAACCACATGTGCACTTCTTTGATTAGATTTAGCCTTTGTATGGTGGGAAATCTGCATTTCTTGATATTTGTCTTTTGGTTCCACTCAATGTTTGATATTTAAATTGTGGTCTGACTAAGTTCATATTTTCTTCGAATTTTTTAACATAGAAATTAGGGGTGAAATGTTTTCAAACAAAGATAACTACTGAATATTTGAACTCGAGAGTTTTGATTAATTAAGTATGAAAGTATATTTATCACTTTCTGTCACGATTGGTTTTAGTCATTGCTTGATTTGATATTGTGGATGAATAGTTGAGCAATAGTTAGAAGATAAATTCTATCCAAAAACAGTTTTGTCAAAGATTATCCTTGAAAAAATGATAGAAGGAAATATGGCAATTTATTGAGTTGGGGACATATGTTGAGACATGTCTTGTTAATTATTTTTGACCCACCATTTCATGTTCAATTTGCTGGATTTGATGTGATGTATCTTTTTATTATTTTATTTTCCCTTTTGTTCTTTCATTTATTTTTTATTTATCTTTTCAACAATGTGATTATAATTCATGTAGATACATACTGGTTTGAATCTTCTCTTAAGGCATGATATTTAAGTTGGGAGGATTAACAAAATATAAGATTTATTGCTCGTTTTGATTGGAAACAAGTTATTTTAGGATTATTATTTCATCTTCAACGTGAGATAAAAATAATACTCTACTACAATTTTAGGATAAATTATTCCACGAGTTAATCTCAATTAAACATGGAATAAACTCATTCTGACGTCAGTTATGACAAGCCAATGAGTATTCATCACCATAATTATTGTTTTGGATGTGGAGAACAAATTTAAGGCAAAACAAAGTTGCTCCAAAAATTCAAAAAATTTATGAACTAACACATTGAGAACTCAAAATTCAGATTATTTTTTTTATTTTATCCAAACACAATAAAAATGCTCAATTCACTTACATCCGCCTTTGAGAAAAAGATCGAAATAATCGCAAGCCATATCCAAATAAAACTTCATAGTTTAGGAGGGATATAAGAGTAGTGCAATCATCAATAAACATCTTTTTATTCATTCTATCGGGCTGAACTGCAAACCATCAATGCTGATAAAACAAGTGAATCTTTAGAAAGTTCCTTTTTGGTGTTCCGTGAATATTGTTAAGTGATGAAATTAAAACTTGTACGTCACAAGGGTTCAATATTTATAGTATGTGATATAAGAATAAATAAATAAATTTCTAGCAATGACAAATAATATAGCAAAGAGAAACTTAATTATTAAAAGAGAAACAACTATCCAATGAAAAATATAGTTCTAAATTTCCGAACAATGGAACACATACATCACTTTTATTGATAGAGAAAAAAAAAATATAGCAACAAGATGCCTAAAACAATCATACATATGAAGGAATTAAACAATAACTACTTGTAACAATTCTTCTCTCCGAAGAAATGATTCATTGAAATAATAAGTTACTAATCACAACTGATATCGATACATCTAAGATCGTCAAATGCTCGAGACTTCCTCTATTCTTTTAATTATTTTTACACTATTTATCATCTTCATTGTTTGTTGATATTTTAGTCAACAATGGTTCCTCTAAATCTATTTTACAATTTGTAATCAAATCTGAATTAGAATCTTGAATTGTAATTGTAGTTTCTTGAATATTGGGTTGCTTCACTGGCTCTTCATCCACAATAATATTTTCCTCTTTTTTATCCTTTGATTTTCCCCATAATACCACATATAGTCCAAAAATCACAGCAAGTGATCCCACCAAGCTGAAATTCAACAAATAATAAAAATCATTAAACAATCTTATCATAATACATAATGCATAATATATAAATCTGTCATTTAACTTGATCTCAACTGGTATCTATAGCTTTCAACTTTAGGTATGCACAAGTAGACACCTAAACTTGTAAAAAAGCTGAACAACTAGATACACACATTTTACGTGGCACAATACATGTTGGACACTACGTAGGACGTGAATTGCTACATAGGACTCTATGCTGTGTCTACGTGTTCAATTTTATACAAATATAAGTGTCTACTTGTGTATACACAAAATTTGAGGATATAGATGTCTCTAAAGTTAAAGGGCACATTTAAGGATTACCAGTAGATAAATTTTATAGATAAATACAAAAATCATCGCTAATTTTATTTAGTAATGAACTTTTACAAAAATATATTAGCTACGAGTTATTTAGCGATAGATTTACCTTCCAGTGTACATTTCTTCTTTCATAAATGTTGAGGCAAATATTGTTACTATAACAGTGCATAATGGATTGAACATTGCTGAAAATAATGGACCTCTATGTGAAATACACCAAGTTTGTCCAAAGAAAGAAACTGCTGATGAAAATCCCTATTCATAAAAAATAAAAAAAATACAAAAATGTTAGAATAATATAAGTCATTTTTCAAAAAAAAATAAAAAAAATTCAAAGAAAGTTTTTTTCGGATATTTAGTTTCTAAACACGTGTTCAACTTTATACAAAGTTCATATCAATAATGCAACAGATATTTAGTTGCCACATAGGACGCATATGCATATTATATATAACGGAGAATTTATAAGCAAATATTGATCTTTGGTCTCATCTTCGATACTGAGATATAACATAAGACCTATAGGTTGGTTCGAATTTACCTTTTACTCACCAACTAAACATCAAAACATTTTCTAAGAAAGATATATTTTTGACTGGAAATTAAATGACTTTTGTCGTATCAAAGCAATCTGAACAATTTTCAATTGTAATTTACAATAAAAAATACTAATTAAAAAAACTAAGAGAAGAGAATACTTATTATACTTACAGTGTATAAGCAAGAAATGAGCTCTAGAGATGAAGTTATTTTCCAGCTATTAATATTAGGTTCAATGAAAATTGTTGCAAATCCAGATTGAATTGCAGCAAATAGACATAACCAAGCTGTTAAACATAAATGATCTGGACAATTTGCTGATAATGTCACCTGTTCACGAGATTCAAATTTTTTTTTTTTGTAATTTTTCAAATTATATGTCACGTTAAAATAAGTCAAATTAAACAAGTTGAAACGGAAGAAGTAATAATTAACATCAACAACAACAATAACATGCCTAATAAAGTTCCACACGTGTGATCTGTAAAGATTGAGTGTACATAGATCTTACCTCGTAGAGATAGAAGAGTTTTTTTTCAAAAAATACTGGACTTATATATCGTATTTTAGAAGAATTATTTTTGGTAATGAAAAGAATTATCCTAGTTTGAAATACTCAGCTTTGACCTCTTTTTTAATAATAATAAAAAATAAGCTAGTTTGAAAAAAGGGATCTTTTTTTACTTCAAAATATTTCACTAATGTTACGTAAATAACGTCACCTATTAAAGGACGAAGCTCAATTCTAAGACCTCTCATCATAATTGATGAGATTCTAATCATCTGATCACAATTCTTAATGGTTTTTAAGTTGATTTTTTTTCCATTGAATATAAGACGTTTTGTTTTGCTTTATGTAATTGGTATTCAAAATTTACTAGCCTCACTAATCCAAACACACATTGCATATAGAACCTACTAAAATAGGAAAGCGCTTGTTATTAAAAATTATCAACAACAACAAAAATAATATAGACTCGGGAGAGTGAGTTTACACATGCCTAACTCCTACCTTCATGAAACTTCGACTCAAAATACAACACTATCGTATAATAAAAATATCGAAGAAAGAAAAGTACTGATAGATAAAATAATACCTGCAAAATGAGCCAAAACGACCAGCAAATAGCACTTGCAATGAGCAAAATTACACCAAGCATCCAATTAGACTCCAAATTATCACTAATTTCTTTGCCAAGAATTAACAATAATCCATTTGTGGGAACAAATTGTGAATTTAGCAATTTTGGCCCTTTAATTAATGCCATTGCAACAGCTCCAGCAACACATAAAATTGTTCCAATCACCTTTGCTATACTCCTTAAGCTTTTCATTTGCACTTTCTCTAATCTAAACAAAAACAACAATTGAAATATTCATTAATAACACTATTATATTTAGTGACAATAATAAAGTATTTATAATCGACATTCTAAATAAATACCGCTAAATATTTTTGCTTTAATATTAAGAAAATTTATTTTACTAAATACCTTTTTTGTCATAGTGTGTAAACAGTAATTTTCGTTAATAAAATTGAAAGACATTTGAGTTCTTCATTGGAAACATTACCGACAAGCCAAATTTCAATAACACTACTAGAAAATTGCTATTTTTTGACGCACGTCTTATCAAAACGTTATCGACGAGCCAAATTCAGTAGAAATTATCGATTTTCTAGTAGTGTAAACCATGATTTTCGACGATTTTTTTAAAATAAAAAATTGAAAGTTTTTTTTTTTTGAGTTTTTGATACATACCCCATGACCCATGCCATGAGAAAAGTGAATGCTGGAACAAGATTTCCAGTTGCACTTGCAATTGTAGATGAAGAATAGTACAAACCAGAAAAATATATATTCTGATTTATTGTTACACTGCATAAAAAATAGAGATAAAATTAATAAATCTTGTTATTTATTAAAAAAAAAAAATATGTTGGAAAAAAACATATTATTTGCTAACTTACCCAATGAGAGCGGCCAAGAATATCAACCAAAAACTCTTCCATCCCAAGCAAATACTATTGCCTGTTTTCCTTCTACAATAAAATTTAAAATACATAAATAATTAACAATTTTTAGTATAATTTAGAACAATAGAATAAGTCCCTACAACCACAAAGATTGTGATAACTTCCCACATGTTTAACTAGACGTCTCGGGTTCAACATTTTTGAATGAAACCCCCTAGTAGGTAGCACTTTCCATTTTAAACAAATTCTGAAGAACGTGAATCTGAATTAGTCAAATTAGTGAGCCTCAGATACTAGATGATTTATACCAAAAATACTTAAATAATAGATCATAAAGAACATGAATCTGAATTAGTCGGATCAGTGAGCTTCATGTACCAGATGGCACAAGTACTATAATAAATGCAAGTTCATTCGCTTCGCGACATTCATAGCATATTTTGTACGACATAAATCATTTTCTTGAAAATTATTTTTTTTCAAAAAATATAATAATAATCCAAAATTTGACTAGGGTGGGTATTTTTTTTTTTGGTTTTCCACCCGGTGTCTGAAGCCCACATTGGAGTTCCGGCTAAATCTGGATCGCGCACTGCAGGGCCCCGAAATTCGGGGGTAGCGCTCCCAATAGGATTTTCTCCATACCCAGGGCTCGAACTCGAGACCTCTAGTTAAGGGTGAAACACTCCACTAGTGCACCACAATCCATGTTTGCCTCTTGTAAAGTGTCTTATATATATGTTGTTTGAGAAAAGGAGGACTCAATGATTATTTAGTTTCATAAAATCAAAAACTATAATTTTGATAAACTGAGATTCTGTAAAAACTTCTTTCGAGGAATGAACCAGACATACTGTATGGATGAGGGAGAGTAATATGTACGCATACCTTGGCCCAAATGCAATAGGAGCAATAAGGAGAAATGCTATAGTTTGCCTATAAACAACAAAAACTCTAGCACTCAATCCTTGTACGAGAGTAACTCTAGTACATAAAGTAATAGCAGCATACATAAATTGCAAAGCAATCATAACAATTGTGGGCTTGTAAGTTTCAAACCCCATTTTTTTTTGCTATATAAAAAATAATTAAATGTTTTAACAAAGACTTATGAAGATTTGCTATGAAAATTTTCTTGATTTATAAGCAAACCAAAGAGAATAAAACACAGTATTAATTAATTACTTTTTTAATACCTTAGTACAACTGTATATTATATGGCATTACCAAGCAACTAGTAGGAAAAAATGAAAATTCAAAGTAACATGATGTGGATCCATGAAGGTTCCTAACAATAGTTAAAGATATGATATTTTTGGTAGTGAATTTACATAATTTCTATGTATTTTTGGGAATTTGATGAAAGCTAGCTTTAATAATACACGTGGTGCCATATGAGCATAGCGCGCAAGAATGTCTCTGTCTCTATGGCGCCACATGAGCATAGTGCGTAAGGATGTCTTTGCCACTGTGGCGCCACATCATGCAAAAGTAAGAGAGTTACTATGATTTTTTATGATGTTATTTATTGCGAAATTGTTATGTGGTATAATTCATAAACTATTAAATGATATTATTGAAATAAAATTTATAACAATATTGAATCGATTATCAGTTACAAATTCATAGTCTAGTTCTGAACAGTGAATGTTATATTTGTCCCTCATCGATTGTATAGCTATTACAACTAATAAGCTATGCATGATAATATGTGATGCATGCTTTGACTTATAAGGTTTGACAGGTCCTTTGGATCAATTTCCAAATAATTGCCTCAACCTATCGATTAAGTAAGTTGGAAAAAAAAGTTTTAGAAGGCTACGACTTTATTTTTAAAAAAGAGTTCATAATAATGGTTTGTTGTACACATATCCAAAATATTTTGAATTTGATGCACATATATCGTAGTATTTCATGTGTTATAAGAGTCAAATTTTAGCGAACACTTTAATTTATCACGATCAACTTATCTATTCATGTTCTATATTGTTATAAACTTTATCCTTATTCACATTAACTAGTTGAGTTCAATCTCTCCTTATAGTCCACACCCTTTGAGTCCATTGATTATGTTATTAATATTATTGTTGTATACGTATAGAATTTGAATTAAGGTTATTAAATTCTGTCAAATTTATAATCTGGCTTCGAGCTCTAGCCCGGACCTGTCATCTAACATATGATGACTGTTTTTATTAAAAAAAAATAAAAAAAATTCCATCCAATAACTTTTGAGTTGGATGCTGATCAAGTTGTTTCACTTCCTACATAAAAAAAAAGATTTTTTTTTTTAAATCAATTGTATCAAGACTTTTTAAATGAAAATAAAAGGTGTCTATGATGAGTAGCTGAGTCAGAATATTTGGAGTTAGCAATAAAATAATATCAAAGAGTGTTATTTGGCATGATATAAAAAAAAAACAAAAAAAAAACATTTATTCTGTCATCTAATGGATGATGACTATGTTTCTTCATTTAAAATATTTAATAAAAAGTGATCTAATATCAAAATAATATATACTGTCCCATGTTCAATTTTATCAAACATTTTTGAAAACATAAAGAGTTCCATGTGGGACTACGTAAGTATGAAGTGCACTTCGCTAACAATAAAATTAAATATTTATAATAAAACAAAACAAATCATAATCATATATGGGATAAATATTATCAGTAGCGGAGTCAAAATATTTATTAAGAAGGTTAAAAATAGAAAGAAGTAAACACACAAATTAGCTGAAGGGGTTCAACATTCATATGTAAACACAAAAAAATAATTTTAATCATGTAAAAATAATATAATTTTTTATCGAAGGAGATTCAGATGGATCCCTGAGCATAAGCTGACTCCATCCCCGTGTACTACATTTTAATATTTTTGTGTCGATGCAAAATTTGTAGTAACTATTCTTCGGAGGCATATAAGGTATATAAATCTCATTCTTGTGTATTGGCCAGCAACTCATACAGGAAAAGTAAAATTATACTAGACAAGTCTTATATAACGAGATTGACTAAAAAAGTATGTACAGGTTTTGAACCTGAAATTCTTCATTTTGAAAGATCATTTGCTCAATCAATTTGATCACCCAGATACTACGATTTAGTATTAATCATTAGATTTTATTCTATTGTTACTATGAAAAGTTTTATACTTTCAATACCATAAATTTCACATTTTAGTTTGATTTTATTTTTTAGTTTCCACTTGGTATTTCATATTAATTATTAATTATTATATTAGAGCTTCGACTAATTAGATTAAATTGTTTTAGTTAGACATGACCAATTAGTATGTATACATTAGACATTGTGTATACACCAATGATAACAACAAACTGTTGCGACTAATTAAGTTGTGTAAATTCTTTTAATCATTTGGCTAAAAATGTCAAGATCGCACCGAGTAAGGCCTATTAGTGGGGAAAATATTTCATAATAACCTTTTTTATTTATTTGCAGAATTAAAAATTCGAACACTCTGCTTAAAAATAAGAATCTTCTTCATTCTGTCATAATCTTCGACGGCGAAAAGAATAGTTTGAGAGTATATGCCTTACTTAATACTTTAAAACATTTAAAAATTGGGTTCTGTCCAAGATGTTGTACTTGGCAAGTGGATAGTTACTGTCATTTTATCTTATTGAAAATAAATAATACTTTATATTATAATTGGCATCTTATATGTGGCGATTTGTCACTTGCAACTCAATTAACTAATTAAATTTTTATAATTGTCCTTGACTATAATACATGTGAATATTCCAGAAGAGAAATTGTGATTTGACATTTTAGATCTTGAGAAAGAGAAAATAGAATAGAACATTCTTTTTCTCATATAAGTGTTTTTTTAATACCATTTTTAATTATATTTAAAATAAATTGGAATATTCAAATAAACGTAACAATAAATTTTTTTAGAGATAAGAGGAAGAGTGAATGAAAGAATTGAAGAGGTGATTCCTATCTTTGAATGCCTCGAAATCCATATAATCATTATTATGTGTGAATGCGTTGATCGGAGTAGTTGTTTTTTGCATCCCCGCGATCCAATAATGAAGATGTTACTCGAAGAATTTTTATTTTATAATTGTTTTAAGATGCATAAAGAAAGAAATCGAGGAATGAAAATGAAGCCCAAATAACATCTTTTGACCCATTAAAACTTAAGACTTTTAACCCAACCCCAAGGCCCAAGAAGTCTGTTAACATCACGGGCAAGGCAAAGTCCGGCCCATGAGGCCATATACAGAATTTCTTAAAAAAATATTCAATAAAAATTAAATGTCCAAATGTTAATCAATAAAAATATACGTTCACCTTCCTTCAAATCGACTAATACAAATAAAACTATACTGAAAAAGAACCTTAAAATATTAGGTGTATATTGAATATTATGATTTTATAAATAAACAATTACGTGTTTGAATAATATGTTAAATTCAATAATAACCTGTTATATTGATTGGTCAAGCCAAAAATATTTATCTACCGTAAAATCATAAGTTGGAAGCGACCGACATACCTAATTAAGCATTTTTTGAGTTTGCCAAACATATAGACAAGGAAGAAAATATTTATAATTAAGCTGACTTGCTCAACTTGTAAGCTTATTGAATGCAATGACAGCTTATGCACTTATTAATTTTTTTGCGACTTCTATTATCTTGAGCTTGATATTATACCTTTATCGATAGAGGAGATTGATGATGCAGACACCTTTTTTTTTTTTTTTTTTTTTTTATTT
>JAJOOR010020579.1:0-16798 GCA_036250505.1 Solanum acaule | reverse complement strand
AATACTACAAATCAATTTAGAAAATAAAGTCAAAGAGTTGGATTATCAAAATAAATACTACAAATCAATTTAGAAAATAAAGTCAAAGAGTTGGATTATCAAAATAAATACTACAAATCAATTTAGAAAATAAAGTCAAAGAGTTGGATTACTACAATGTAACGGCAAGCAACTATATCACGAATCAAGAGTGCAAACAATTATTATGATTGTAAACTGGTATTTATATAGTTGACTTGGTTCAATTTTGTTAGTTTTTTTTTTATTGATTTTTAAATTAAAACCAAAATTAAATCAAAGAAAAAAATTATTGATTGTTTTTCTTCCTATGTACCCAGCCCAGCTTTTAATTAGTAGGTGCTCATCTCTTTTATTTGGGGTTTTCGTCAATTTCCAACTTAATACACAAACTTCAAGCTAGAGAGTAGAGACAATGGGTGTCTCAAAATAATTTTTAAAAATATTATTTTAAAAAAATATTGTGATTTAAAATAATTCTTTTAATTTACGTGTGTTGCTTTTATTTTTAGCTCGTTTAAAAGAGAACTCTCTTTCCTTTATGACACTTCTTGAGTTTTATAAAAAGACAAGAGTTTTTTTTTTACCCGAGCTCCCACCCCTTTTGCTCCCTTGGTGACTTGAACTCGCAACCTTCGGATTGGAAGGGAGGGATGCTTACCATCCGAGCAACTAAAAAGACAGTTAAAATCACAAGATTAGCAAATATTTTGGCACATACTATTTCCTCTGTTCCAATTTATATGACTTATTTTCTCTTTTAGTCGGCCCCATAAAGAACAACTTCATGAAATTATTTACGACTACACAAATATCTATATCTTACTTTAGACACAAGTTTCAAAAATCTTCTTTTCTTAAACTCTACATCGAATCAAACTAACTAATATAAAATGGGACGAAGGGAGCACATATCTTTACTTTAAGGTTCCAAAATACAAATCTTCTTTATTTTCTTAAATTTTAAATCAAGACATTAGTGAGAGAGTCAACAAGGAGGAGTTGACCATCATACCCTCCACCTCCCATTTTAAGATTGCCGATTCGAGTCACTAATGTATTGAGAGGGTCAACAAGAAGGAGTCCACCATCACACCTTCCAGCTCCCATTTTAAGATTGGGGTTCGAGTCACCGAGGTAGTGAGAGAGTCAACAAGAAGGAGTTGACCATCACACCCTCCACCTCCCATTTTAAGATTGTGATTCAAGTCACCGAGAGGAAGAAAAAAAAAAACCCAAAAGTTCCTAGTGAGTGGTAAAAAAAAAAAGTACAGAGGGAGTAGTATTTATACCTCATCTGGATTATGAGAAAAGAGGAGTTTAGCTCCAGTTAACACAAAAAAAAAAAAAAAAACAGAATGGGTTCACTAGCCAATGAGAGTTTCAACATTGAGCTACATCAGCTTGATGCATCTACTGATACTGCAAGGAATCAGAGAACGCAATGGCTCCTTACTTCTCCTAATCCACCAAGTTTTTTCCATCAACTCATTAATTCTGTCAAAAAAAATGTTGACAAAACCACAAAACAATCAAGAAATGGAGTTTTCTTTTCATTCTTGAAAGGCTTATTTCCAATCCTTAGCTGGGGAAGAAATTACAAAGGTACAAAGTTTAAGCATGACGTAATGGCTGGCTTAACTCTTGCTAGTCTCTGCATACCTCAGGTAATAAAAAAAGATCTTATTTTATTAGTCGTGTAAAGGTCTGAAAACATGTTCAGACCTTTACACGAGTAATATATTTGGTATACATTGATTCTCCCTAACTGTATTTGGAATGTTAAGTTCAAATGTGTATATATATATATCTTCTTGCAGAGTATTGGATATGCTAATCTTGCGAAACTTGATCCTCAATATGGGTTATGTAAGTTGAAAAATACGAGTTTGGTTCATTTATCTGATTTTTGTTGATACTTATAAGTTATGATTTGTCCCTTTTTTTTGTTCTAGACACTAGTGTTGTTCCACCACTGATATATGCTGTGATGGGAAGTTCGCGAGAGATCGCTATTGGCCCTGTTGCTGTTGTATCACTTCTGATTTCTGCACTGGTTTCCAAAATTATAGACCCTGCCGTTGATCATGTCGCTTACAGGAATCTTGTTTTCACTGCCACATTCTTCACTGGTGCATTTCAGGCAGTTTTTGGACTATTCAGGTAGTCCATACTCTGTTTTTTCAATGACTCTGCCTCTCCTGGAATATCGCTTTTAAGTTTTAGTGCTTATCAGGTTGGGATTTCTAGTGGATTTTCTATCACATGCTGCCATAGTTGGATTCATGGGAGGTGCAGCCATTGTTATAGGCCTTCAACAATTAAAGGGTTTGCTAGGAATTAACCATTTTACTACCAAGACTGATGTGGTGTCTGTGTTGAAAGCTGTTTATAAATCACTCCATAATGAGCCAGTGAGCCTTTACTTTATTTGGAAAAATTCTCATCTCGTCACTCGATTAATAGTTATTATCTCAGAAAGTTAAGTTTCTTCTTGATTCCAATTTTCTTCAACAAAGAAAGTGAACATTCTGAGATAATAGTTATTAGTCGAGTGACCATCTGAGAAACAATCCGTTGGTTTTTTCATCTTACGAAAATTTCCTTTGCATTTGTAGTGGTTTCCATTGAATTTTGTACTTGGCTGTTCCTTCCTCATCTTCATCCTAATGACAAGGTTCATTGTAAGTAACTTTTTTTTGTTTCATAATCTTTTTTCTCTTATCATATGGTAATTGTTTTATTAATCTCTTTGAAACTTTGAAAAATTACAGGGGAAAAGGAACAAGAAACTGTTCTGGCTTCCAGCAATTGCTCCTCTTTTATCAGTTGTACTATCTACTTTGATAGTTTATCTAACAAAAGCTGATCAACATGGAGTCAAGATTGTAAAACACTTCAAAGGGGGTATCAATCCAAGTTCACTTCATCAATTACAGTTCAACAGTCCACACATTGGAGAAATCGCGAAAATTGGACTTATTTGTGCTATTCTCGCTCTCACTGTCTGTCTCTCTACCCTTTGTTCTCTCAATTTCATATAAAAAAAGAAGATCCTTATTCCAACATGTTATATCTTAGGAGGCGATTGCTGTTGGTCGATCTTTCGCTTCAATCAAAGGCTATCATCTTGATGGTAACAAAGAAATGGTAGCCATGGGATGTATGAACCTTGTGGGATCTTTAACTTCTTGCTACACAGCAACAGGTAAGTTTTCAATTAAACAAACTTTTTTAGACGAGATGGTCACATACTTCAATATGTTATATGATTGTGGTAGGTTCATTTTCGAGAACAGCAGTGAATTTCAGTGCAGGATGTGAAACTGTTGTGTCAAACATAGTTATGGCAATAACAGTTCTGATATCATTAGAGTTGTTAACAAAGCTATTATACTATACTCCATTGGCAATACTGGCATCAATTATCATATCAGCTCTACCAGGATTAATTGACACTAGTGAAGCATTTCACATTTGGAAAGTGGACAAGACAGACTTCATTATTTGCATTGCTGCTTTCTTGGGAGTACTCTTTGGCTCTGTGGAAATTGGTCTTATAATAGCGGTAACTATATTGTCTCTATTTTATACATCTATATACAAGAATTGTGAACTTAGCCATACGGGCTAATGTTTTTACGAGAAATCTCTAGCCAACCTTTCTGCAACAGATTCTTTTTTAACATCATGTCTATCGGGACTAGATAGAAATGATGAGATAACTCTACGATTGTTTTCTTTTTTAATACCTCTTAATGTCAAGGAATCAGTCACTTCAATAGCCTTCAATGGTTATATGGGTATCCAAAAGACGAAAGAGATTGATGTTTGTTATTCCAACCATTCTTTTAGTCTCGAGCCCGCTACAAAAAGGGTTGACTTAGTACAATGGTTTATTGGCCTATATTGCCTCTTAGCACTACTAGTAAAGTATGATTGACCCCTAATATAAAATAGAACTTTATATATTTGAAGTTTTGAAGTTTATTGGTTCCTATAGGCTTTAACAACTTCAAGTTAATATTATAGTTCATGGTCAAATAGTTATATAGACATTTTATATATTTCTAACACACACACAAAAGCTATTGAATTCACATAAAAACATATTCGAACTTCAAGATTCGCCCCTTGGTACTAACTTCTTATAAGTACCAGAAATTTTGAATTCGATTCTTGAAAATGAGATCGTTATTGGTAGATTGATTTACCTTAAAGTAGAATTACATACCCAAGAGGGTTGCACACAACGGGTAGGAAATAAAAAAAAAAATCTATACCTAATTTATAGTTTTTTGGCTAATTATATGAATTTTATATAAAAGACAAAAAAAATGGGAATTTTATGTTGATGTGAAATATCAAATAATTAAAAGACATAAATAGTCCTTTTTAAGTCATTTGTGGGTTCCATTTGTTGGATTCTTTTACTAGTAAACAATTCATGGACAGTAGGTGATGATGCTCTTTCTTTGGTTCCAAAAATAATAGACTCATGTCCACTCTTTGATCATCTGTCATGTTCTTTTTCTTTTTTAACTTTTAGTAACCATTTGCCCATAAAACAACAACGTGTCCATGCTTTATGGATGAGGTACAATTCATTTGATTCCACATATAAAAATCTCAAATTTAACCATCAAAATCCACTTTTAATAATAGTGTTCAGATCAACTTGCACACACACAAAATAAGTCATTGTACGTTACGTTGTTTTGTCTTTATTAACATTTTTAACTTAATTTTCATCACTTTATTGACCGCGACTAATAATTTCATTATTGCAGGTTGGAATTTCATTTGGTAAAATAATACTTGGTACCATC
Source organism: Solanum acaule (assembly GCA_036250505.1). Lineage (NCBI taxonomy): Eukaryota > Viridiplantae > Streptophyta > Magnoliopsida > Solanales > Solanaceae > Solanum > Solanum acaule. Next base: position 11,951 of record JAJOOR010020579.1, on the reverse strand, counting down.
AGACCAAGTGTAGAACACCAAGGTAGACTACCTGGAACAGACACTTTTTGTGACATTACTCAATTTCCAGTGGCCACTGAAACTCAAGGAATATTGATTATTAGAGTGAACAATGCTTCACTATGCTTTGCAAATGCTAATTTCATAAGAGGAAGGTACATAATTTAAATTTTACAGAGTAAAATGAAAATAAAAATGAAATTTATTAAATAATTGTTTATAATTTCCTTTTTTTTTTCTTTTTCCAATTAGGATATTCAGCATAGTGACAAATAGAAGTGAAGAGCAGTCCGAGGGAAAAATTCGTATTTTAGTGCTAGATATGTCAAGTAAGCTTCTTTATTTCTGTTTGCACAACTACAAAAAAATAAAAAATAAAAAATATATTAGAAAAGTCCCGTCAAATTCTAGAAATCGCGATACTACAAATAGGCCAAAAATTTTACTTTGATGACATTGTTTTTCAGGTGTAATGAGCATTGATACATCAGGAATTGTTGCATTGGAGGAGTTGCACAGAGAATTGGTATCACAAGGCATACAAGTTAGTTTCTCTCTAATAATGTGACAAAAAAAAGTCAAAAAATGTCCAAAATTATGTGGCATAATTTTTTTTAATCCATCCAAAATGAATCTCATAGATTTTATTTAGAAATGTTTAACTTAAATCTCTTAGTTTTATTCAGAATGAGATAATTTATACGCCATAAGTCACATAAATTGTAATTCATTGAATTATATATACTCAATTTTTTTTTTGTAGTTAGCTTTAGCAAATCCAAGGTGGAAAGTAATCAACAAGTTGAAGGTAGCAAAATTTGTAGATGAACTTGGAAAAGGGTGGATTTTTCTCAGTGTTGGGGATGCTGTAGATGCCTGTTTGAATGCCTAAATGGCTGATCTTAGCACTATCAATTGTTGAAACGTTTATGATATATATTCATGTTAGTTCTATAAATACAATTGAGAGAAATTGATGCATGTATCATCAATCAAAATCGAGTTACATATGTAATGGTAGTATCATTTCAAGAAAATAGTTGTAAGTTGTAACTCTTCCTCAATCAGGCATGGCCAATGCCATATTTCATTAATGCATTTTCAAGAACTATATTTACAATTGAGTCGAGTCAAATATGAGTCGATCGAATATGAGTTACATAAAAAATAGATAAAAGTACTCGACTTGACTCACATTTTAAATGGATAAAAATGAGTTACCCAATGGATAATATGGGTACCCATATTATAGTAAAGATCTTGTTAAAAGCTTTATAAACAAAATCCATCCCAAAAAAAAATGTAAAAAAAATATTTTTTTAAAAAGCTCTTTATTTCGCCCAATCTCCCTACCAGCCCCCCACCCCCCATTCCGAAACAAAAATGTAAATTAATTTTAATTTTTTTATATAATTTTTTTTTCACCAACCCAGCCCACCCAACGCCCCCCACCCCATCCCAAAAAAATGTAAAAAAAAAACATTAAAAATAAAATTACCACCCACCGGCCACCCCCTACTGCCCGCCTCCCCGACCCCCCTATCCCACAAAAAAATTGGATAAAAATTAATTTTTTTTAAAAAACTTTTTTACCACTCACCTCTAATCACTTTTCTTTGGAAATTTTTACACATATTATCCATTTGACTAGACACTTTTAAATGGGTAAATATGAGTATTATTTGTTTTTACCCATTTTTAAATGAGCTGGGTACCCAACCCATTTAATTTAAAATGAATGGATATCTATGTAAATTACCATTCTGCCACCTCTAATTGACACCACATTCGTAAATTAGATGATACTCCCTCCATTCTTGTTTAAATTCTAAAGACCAATAGAAAGAATTGTATTAATAAAGAATCATATTGAAGAACAATGTCAAATCCGTATTTTTGATGATCCAAAAGAGTAAATTTATAAAGAGTCGTTTCGAGAGATTAAGCAAGAAAAACTATTCATGGCCGTTTTCGAGTCTGAATGTTAATCGAGAAAGTATACCAAGAGTTGATGAGTCTCTATTCATGGCCGTTTTCGAGTCCATCTATAGATATAGAGTTGAGGTTGTGATAATCATAAAAGAGAAAGCTACTGGATTATTTCTTTTTATATTACATAGTTTACATATGAACTATCTAAGTAGATATAATTAAGAAGAAGAATTTTTAGGAATAACAAAGATAATTATCATATTAATGCGCTATATTAGCTATAGTTTTTGCTATTTGCGCTCCATAGCTATATTTTATTTGTTATGGAATCTCTCATTTGTATAAATCGCAAAATACGTTCCATTTGTATGCAAAATATTTTTAAATTGTTTTGTATGTTAGGAATGAGGATTTGAGATGAAAGTTCATAAAATAACTTGCAAAATAGGAAAAAAAACAAACAAATTGATTTAGACACGTTTTGGCGGTTACCTGAAAATTTTGATGTCTTGGTGAAAATTTGAAATTCAAAGCTAATTTGGGGAGAGATTTTAGGAGAAATTGAAGGAACTGGGGAGAGAAAAGAGACGAACTGAATTGTATAAAAACATAACTTCCTTTTTGATTTTTATTTAATACAAATATTGGGTCTCAGCCAATGTTATTAAGTCTTGTAATTACGTAATTTTTCTATATGTATAATAGAAGTAATTTAAATATGTCAAATGTTAGGTGTTCACATATTGTACTTCCAAACAATGCACTAAAGAGATGCGTCTGGTGAGATTTGTACATGAGGAAAAATATTGGATCAGAATTTTTGTCAAAAAATAATCTCTCAATCATTGTTCAAAGTCAAAGCTTAGTCAAACGAGCGACGACGGTGATATGAAGGAATGCTTCTATATATTTAAGCATTTAAGCACTTGAAAGTTCTTTTCTCCCACCAATATATGTGAGAGAATCAATTTTTCTTCCCTCCATTTCTCATTAGTTTTCAACATTAGAACTCAACATATATCTCGAAAGAAAAAACCTCAACATATATAATAATTAGAAAATATCATGAAATAAATGCTCTTATAAAATGGTAGCAATAATGAATCTTATTTGTTACATAAAAGTAGAAATCAATTAACAATTCAATTATAAATTTGGTAAATATGTCATATAAAATCTTATGTTTGAGAGGTATTTAAGAATAAATCATGTAATTGGTGTATCTTTTTATTTTCAAAAATACGACAATAATTATAAACCCTCGTAAAAGAGTCAAATATAACTATAGGTCTCTATTCAAGAGAGATTGGTAATTATATGCTAGTTTTATCTTCCTACTAACGAGGGTATAACGACAATCTGTAAATAAAATTGAAGATGCATCAAATTTAACGTATTCGCCTTAGCTACAGAGTCGACAAGATCTACTCTATTTGTATTTTTCTTTATAAACAATAGGTACTTCAACATAATAAATGACATTTAACTTCTTATCAAATCGGGTAATCATGTCTCATGCACATAATGGTAAAACATGTGTAGTAATAGTGAGACCATCTGAAATAATGTTTAGATTGGAATAATGTTTTAAGTATCATATCAAGTAAAATACTTCTCATTGCATGTTATTTCAAAGCGCGTTTAGATATTTAGTAACATATTTCCTTTTTAAGATCATGTATAAACCAAGCACATTATGAAAACACAAATTGTGATAAAATTATTACTCATTGTTCTCTTGTCGAAATTAATCTACACCTTCATGAGCTTCTAATTTTTTTTATAAAAAAAAAATCACTTGTTTCAAGGTGTTTGAAACTAATAATCTCTATGTATTCTCTCTAAATATATTGTATATTTGCTGAAGAGACCAACTTCCCTTTTAATCTAAAATTATATTGGCTAGGTTAAGTCTCTTTCCAGTTTCAGTTTCAATATAGTTTCCTTTCAAGTTATATTTCAGCTATATCGGTAATTGTGTATTTATAAAATTTTTGAGGCGTTTAATTCTTTTCTTGAAATAATATTTGAACTCTTGTCTTACTCTCATTTTAAATCAGGTTCTCAAATGCCTTTAAAATGATTTTCTAAAATTAGATGGCGACTTGATTTTAAAGAACGAAGACGATAAAAATAGGCAAAAGTTATGAAATTCTTTTACTTAGTTCGAAACTGATCGTAATAAGTAACGTGTTCTTTGATAAAACTACTTAATGAGAATTTGAGAAGGACATAAGTCGGTAAGAATTGGTCACACTAGTTTTATATCTTTCAACTACTTCAAACATTATTATTGTCGTTAGTGTTAATTGCATTTTTCTTTACTAATGACATATTAGTTAATTATTAGTAATTAATTTAACCGTTATTTTTCAAAAACATACATAATTTGAAGTGAAGAAATAATATTAATAATAGTAAGGATAATACGAGAGCTTATTATTTCCTCAAGAGTACATGTGTCTATATTGTTGACGTCATCTTTTTCATAAATTATAAAACTATGTCATATATTATAATCCACGGGAATATAAACACATAGCTTTCAATGTTTGATTTTGATATATTGCATTATTTTCCCTTGTTTTTAAATATTACGCTGAGTTGCCTTTTATAAATTATTTACCTAGTTTGAGATATATCTATAAAGTTTTCTAGATTTAGTATTTGAATTATAAAAAAAAAATTGACTTGTTTTTTGTTTATATTTGTAAGTCTTCCAAAAATATTTAAGAAGTTGACCGAAAACAATAAGAAGACTCCAATCTTTTAAGTCAAAATTATTTGATAATTCTTTTTTACTTGCCATAATATAATTAGTAATGAATTAATTATAAGAGTGTTTTAGTGGATTACTTGCCATATTCATAGATTTCATAGTCCTATAAATATAGGCATATTTGCTCCTTATTTTTTCATCATTCTCATTTCTCAAGACTAAGGTTGCTTCTCTTTCTATATTCTTTCTTTTCATATATGGTCTATCAATTTGTTTTCTTCCTTTTAATTTTTCATTTATGTTTTTCATTCACCCTCCAATTCTATAGTAAATCCACATTTATATATTTGTAAGAGCCATAAAAAAAGGGGAGAGATTTTCTTTCTTGTACTTATACAATTGTCTTACATACTGATTTCTCCGCAATATAAATTAATAGCCATGCCCTAACTTTTTTTTTTTAATTAATTTTTTATTTTGGTTCATCTTGATGTGGATGATTAAATTTTTCTTCTTTTATTTTTTCTTTATATAGATTTTTGTTTGAATTTACGTGTAGTATTTGATCTCGCATAATTTAACAATGTCTGAATTTTTATGATTAGAACATTACTTTCACTTTTCTTTTCTTTTTAAATTTTTTATCCCTTGATTTTCTTGTTATACAAGTTATAATGCGATTGCTAAAACTCTATGTGAATGACCTTTTTTTTCTTATTCAATAAATTGTATAATTTAAATTTAGTATTTCAACACATTAAGTATTTGAGAAGAAAAATAACATTATGACTTAATTTCATACGTGTGTAAATATCTAGATCATGATTTTTTTTTTCTTTTAATTTATCTTTTTATACCATAAATCTATTAAAATTTGAGATATATATCATTAAGTGTCAAAATTTTAGGGATTCTAGTGTTTTCTTAAAATTAATCACTTCTAAAGAGAAAACCTAATGAAACTAGGGTGATTCTCTTTATGTTTTTCATACATTTTTATTTATTTATTTCAGATTATAAATAAAATTGCTTATTCATGGTATAATGTGTTAAAAATCGTAGATCAATCTTTTATTTATTATTTATGACCCTTAATTTTGTTATACAGGAATATTTTGGGGAAAAATGGCGTTGAGTGGGGATACGTTCTCAGAGAGCTCAACAAACAGTGATGGCTTAACATTTGAGGAAGCCTTTTCGGCTAATCCTCAACACCAACACCTACTTTTCTATGAACCTTTACCAATTTCTCATGGTCAAACCGTTGTGGTAACTGCTTTCTTCCTATAATTTATCATTAATGAGTTTAAATTTATTATTTTTTCAAATTTTCTTTAAATTAATTTGTATAATTATAAGCTAACATTTCTCATTTTTAATATAAATTAATAGGCACAGGTCAGCCATCTGCATGGTAGTATACCAACATTTTCTTCTGGATTAACTTTTCCTACTGGAGTATGTATCTAATCTCTAAATTAGTTTTAATAGTTTTACTTCACTAGAAAATATATATTTTCTTAAATTTTATTTTTCAAGAAATTTTAATTATCATAATATGATTTTTTTCATTTTAATATAAAATAATAGGCTCAGGTCAACCATCTGCATGGTAGTATACCAACATTTGCTTCTGGATCAACTTTTCCTACTGGAGTATGTATCTAATCAATAAATTATTTTTAATATTTTTACTTCACTTGCAAATATATATTTTCTTAAATTTTATTTTTCAAGAAATTTTAATTATCATAATATGAATTTTTTCATTTTATATAAAATAATAGGCGCAGGTCAACCATCTGCATGGTAGTATACCAACATTTGCTTCTGGATCAACTTTTCCTACTGGAGTATGTATCTAATCTCTAAATTATTTTTAATATTTTTACTTCACTTGCAAATATATATTTTCCTAAATTTTATTTTTCAAGAAATTTTAATTTCATAATATGATTTTTTTCATTTTAATATAAAATAATAGATGCAGGTCAACCATCCACGTGGTAGCATGCCAATATTTCCTGTTGGATCATTTTCTCAGGTATGTGTTTAATTTCTAAATTATTTTAATACTTTTTATTTCACTTGTCAATATATACTTTCTTAAATTTTATTTTTCAAGGAAATTTTTATTTTGCTAATATGAAATTTGCTCATTTTGATAGGCACAGATTAATCATCCACGTGGTAGCATGCCAATGATTCCAGCTGGATCTTCTTTCCGTTTCAGAGTATGTGCTTAATCTCTAAATTATTGTCACTATTTTTAATTTCACTTGCCAATTAGGTTTTCTTAAATTTTATTTTGCAACAATTTTTTACTATAATAATTAAGTTATAATACATACTATTGACATGTCATATGTTTTTATGAATAAATACAGAATGAGGTTGCGCAAGTTTCTCCATCAGTTGGCAGGTAATATTTTTAATATATAAAAAAGTGTTTATTTATCTATTATTTAAATAGTTTTCAAATATAAAGTAGATTGTTACATAAATTAGATAATTCTTTTTGAAGAACCCTCTTTTAAAAGATCACTCAAAATCATAAATTGTAGTTAATATTTGTCATAGAGTAATTGGACAACTCCATACACGTCTCTTAAATAAAATAAAAAAATCGTTGATCGTCCTTTTTTTAATCTAAAGACATTTATTTAGTAAACGGTATTTTTTTTCTTTTATTTTTGTGTTTGCAATTTATGGTCTAAACTTATTTTGTTCAAACTAAAAGCTTATTTGAAAATGCTAGATCACGGCTAAAATTTTAGACGCTTGATAATGATCTAATATTTTATCAGTTTCAAGAAAATAATCCTCACAAAACTATGTATCAGATGTTTATTAAAATAATAATCAGTTTAAATAATAATTCTTTCATGACTTGAATCGTAGGCCTATTGTCAATGCGTTGTACGATCCAAACTTTGCTATGATTGGTTTACCAGTGGATCCTTTTTTGCGTCAGTTCATGTTTAATTCAGACTTTGGTAAGTTATTTTCTACTAATTATTTTTATTTTATTTTCAAAAACAATTATTATTAATAGTATTTTTTTTTAATATTTATATTATTTGCACCCTTTCATTTGTAGGTAATAGGCGTAACTGATGCAAACATTTGAATGGCTAGCAAGAAGGGATCGATCATTTGTGGAATGTTCTCCTTCTATTTTCTTTTGAATTTTCTCTATTAATAAGCAAACTTTGTGGCCTTGTTGCCTGTTTTGAGTATGTATTGGTCATATTTCTCGAACTCCTTTAAGTCCAATGGAAATTATGTTTCCATAGTCGAGAATATTTCATTGTTTTCTGTTATTAATAAAAATGAATTATATTGCTGGTGAAAGCCGCAATGTGCAACAATTTATATCCATCGGTGGGCATTGAATATATCATTATGTTGACATATATTGTCTCATTATGCTACCTTTATTTCTTACTTGTGACTTTGTGGTCATTATTGTTGGTAATATGTTGTATTAAGCAACCAAAGTTAGTGATGGAAGGTAAATGTTTGTTTTCCAATAACTCCTATATTATTACTAATATATTCTTTCACTCTTTACTTGTCACATTATATCTTGTAATTTATATAATCTGTAAGTCTGTTACTTTCTCCGTTCCTTTTTATATGACCTTTTTAATTTGTACTTGCATTAAGAAATTAAGAAATTTTACCTTTCTACCCTTATTTAATGTTTTCTTAAGTCAACTTATAATAAATGATGAATATGTTGGATTTCAAAAATAAAAATGCATGTGGATGACTATATAAATTTTTGAATTTATTTTTGGAACCAAATTTTTTCACCAATTGATCCAAAAAATTTAAAAATTAAATTTTTCCCACCTCAATTTTCCTATATATTTTGTGTAAAAATGTTTTAATTTGTTTGTTGATATTTCCTTTTCAAAATAAGATTTTTTAGAATAGTGAATGGAAAAAGAAGTTAATGTATGAAGTACTCCAATGCATATTAATTACTTATAGATTTCCTAGGTTGATCAAAGTATATATTTTTATGATTAATTAACTACTCTATTAAGGGTATAATAGGAAGAATAGGTAATTTATGTATTGATTTTATTGACAAGTATTATGATCTAACTATTTATAGAAAGGTATGACATATAAAAAGAAACGGAGAGAGTATTTATCTAATTTTTCATAATTTTTTCCCAATTTCTTCTGAAGATCATCAAAGTCACCAACTAACTTCACAAAATCTAATCAATCAAGACTCATATGGGTTAGAAATAATTATTGTGCTCCTATATATTTATGACTTATCTTTCCTAATTCCTCATAATAATAACCAAAAAATAATAGAAGATGGATAGTCTTTTTCATTTGGGTCTGATTTGAAGTGGTAAAAATATGAGTGAAATATTTTTTTTAAGTCATGTAGTATTTTTGTAGTTAAAAATTTAGTTTTAGAATTTATTTTTTTTAATTTAAAGTAATAGATCTGTAGATGAAAAATGATATGCATGCATTATTTGTTAGACTATAATAATATATATGCATCGCTTTTTCACTAGAAATATATTTATTTTTAATCACAAAGTTAAGAAATATACATCATCAAAGTAAAATAAATATTCCATCAAAGCACCACCTTTACCAAAAGTATTTTATTTGAAGCAGAATTGATGTTTGAAAAATCTCGACAAGTTTAAAACGCTAGGTATGTATTTGACCTTGATTTAATGTGGAGTAATATTTATGTAGATATATAAACATGAGCAACGATATCCATATATGACAAATATATTACTCACTACATGTAATTCGAAACTTCTATTTATATTACCTCTATTTATATTTCTAAATTTCTCATTAAACACATGTAATTCCCCATGTTATGATAACATATACTAATCAATAAATTAAATTACTGACGAATTTAATTCAATGATCAATTTCCTTTTGGAGCACTGCTTAACTTATTTCATGTGTCGGATTCATAAATAATCCACTTGCAAGGTGTGACACGATTAATAAACTTATAAGCTTCTCAAAAAGGCATATCATCAATCTCTATATTGAGACATGAATTCCGTCAACTAACTTATTATTTCACCAATATATATTATCATCATTCAATCTACCAGGCATATTGACCCATCTTAGAATCTCACATTTTAATAAATCAAAACGATTATTAACATATACAGATCATAATATTTCATGTGTCGGATTCATAAATGCACTAGCACAAGAAGTTGTAACTATATCATTCTCATAATCAAGATAAATTACATATAATTAATACGTAGCGATGGCATGTCCAATTCCCATCTTAGATTGTGAACAAAAAACTTTATACTTGTAAGAACCGATGATTTAATCCTCTGTGTATAAGCTAAAACTCTGTATATTAAATCATCTACTATATAAGTAAAATACACCATAAACGAATATATGATCTATTAAAAATGAATAAATAATTATCCTATAATAAATACTATGTCTCAATACATGATTAATAATATATATCCCAACACACGAGACATAAAATTCTTCGACGTTAAGCTCTAACAATGGTGAACTTCACAAAGCTAAACTTAAGAAGAAGAAGAAGTAAAGTTGTGTATTAGATTTACAGAATGAAGGTAAAAACTTAATACAATGTATGCTAAGCTTCACTATATATAGTGTAGCAATTACAATTATTTAACTAACTAGACTAGTTAGTTTTAACTTAATTATAGTTAGTTATAACTAACTTTTGTAACAAACTTATAACTGTCATAGCTTCACATTGCTTAACACCCCTCCTTAAGCTGGTGGCTAGAATATGTCTTTTAATCCCAACTTGGACATAAGATGCAAATGTGGAGATTTCCATAAACCTTTGGTGAGTATGTCAGCTAGCTGGTCTCTAGTTGACACATACTGTGTTTTGATCATCTTTTGTAGTATTTTTTCTCTAACAAAATAACAATCAATGTCAAAGTGTTTAGTTATTTCATGAAATATAGGATTAGAAGCAATATGGATTGCAGCTTTGCTATCACAAAACAGGTCTACTAGCTGCTTTATATTCACTCCTAGCTCCTTGTATAAACCAATTAGCCATGTAATCTCTGCAACTGCTGATGCCATACTTCTGAATTCAGCCTCAGCAGAACTCCTTGCTAGTGTTTATTGCTTTTTTACTTCCAGGAAACTATAACATCTCTAAATTTCACAAGATATCCTGTAACAGACTTTCTTGTTTGTACACAAGTACCCCAATCAGAGTCACAGTATGTAGTTAACAATTCTGAGCTTTGTGAAGGCATAAACAACCCCAAACCAGGAGCCATTTTAATGTATTTAACTACCCTGAGTGTTGCTTCCATATGAGACTCTTTTGGAGCATGCATAAATTGGCTCAATACCTGTACTGCAAAGGAAATGTCTACTCTAGTCATGGTTAGATATAACAGCCTCCCCACCAGCCTTTGATGCCTCCCAACATTTTTCAAAGGTTTTTCTGTGAGAATAGTATCTGAGTTTTGTATACTTGCATCATACTCAAGAGATGTCAGCCTTGTGTTAGGATCTAGTGGTGTGTGAACTGGCTTTGCATCACTTAACCCCAGCTCAGAAATGAGCTCTAAGGCATATCTGTGTTAGTTCATAACATACCCCTCCTTTGACCTAGCAAACTCTATGCCAAGAAAAAACTTCAGCTCACCCAAGTCTTTCATCTTGAACTTAAGCTGCAGATCACTCCTAGTCTTGAGAATCAAAGAACTGGAACTACCAGTCACTAAGAGATCATCAACATAGACAAGAACCAGAACTATATCAGTACCAACTGTCCTTGTAAAGAGAGAATAGTCATAATGACTTTGAAGAAAGCCCAACTGAACCAAAGCATCAGTCAACTTGAGATTCCATTGCCTAGGAGCCTGTTTAAGACCATAAAGGGACTTATGTAGTTTACAAACTTTGCTAGAGTCCTCCTGTCTACAAAATCCAGGTGGTATGACCATATACACATCTTCAGGAAGGTCACCTTGTAGAAAAGCATTGTGCACATCCATCTGAAAAATAGACCACTGTTTTGCAGCTGCAACAGCAAGAACAGACCGAACAGTGACCATTTTAGCAACTGGAGAGAAAGTCTCAGTGTAGTCTAGACCTTCTTTTTGACTAAAACCTTTGGCCACTAATCTTGCCTTGTACCTTTCAACAGCACCTGAGGCTAGATACTTCACTTTGAATACCCATTTACAGCCAATAGGCTTCTTACCAGGTGGAAGATCAATAATACTCCATGTGTGATTAGCCTCCAAAG